>JAQFYB010002813.1:0-22384 GCA_034694085.1 Pogonognathellus longicornis | reverse complement strand
TCGTATCGATAGCTCATCGTATCGATAGATCATCGAACCGATAAACGCTTATCGATACATCGATAATCAGCATTAATACGCACACTTATTACAACATATTATATGTATGACAACTTGTATATAAATATACACATACTTGTTCATTACGAATGTACAAGGTGATTAATATTTCACTTTGACATTGTGAGAGAAACCATGCAAATGTGCACAATCAATATTTTGAGAGAGTCAGAGAGAGATTGTGCCACCGGCATCGCTGCTTTAATTAACGAACGAACTAATTGACTTGCTGCCACTACTGTTTGAACTCTGATAACGATTGAGATTCATATGTCTCTTCCTATTCGTCAGAAGTCTTTAAAACAAAACTGAAGTCAAACAAGATCTGGGTCCTAGGGGGTTGTTCAGCTGATTGCTTTGGTTTCCCACTAAAACTAGACCTCATTTATTACCATTGTTAGAAACACGAGTACTTTCTTTCTTTACACGAATGTTATAAAAGGATTTATAACATTCAAATAGTTCATGGTTTCCTATTGTACACGTAAATAATTATTTATGTGACAAAGATTCCCTCTGCATTGAAAATCTTTGGCTTCCTTGGAACTTGGGACTGTTTCCCAAGTGAAAGTTCCTACTGCTTCGTTTGTAAATGAACAGAGCGAGAGTATGGACGTTTAATTAATTTTTTATGGATACCACCACCACGCACGGCAGTGTATTGTATTGTGTATACCCATCTCCTATCTCATAACGAGCTACATGTTAATAATTTACTTTTCAGCTCTCTCTGCTCTGATGGCAGAGGCTGTAATAATAGTAAACAAGAAAGTAAGTAGCACAGTAGCACACGCCTACAGACTGTACAGACAGACTGTTTAAATTATAAATGTAAGCCTATAAATATTGTAAACTTAATGCAACGTTTATAACATTATTTATGATGTGTGCTCAGTAACTCGCCTCAAAGTGAGTGCCTGCACAGCTGCTAAATGTACACCAACTAAGATCCTCGCAAACAACTACTGTCAGTCATTCTCTTGAGATTCCAATGATCTTTACTATTTATTGACGCTCTTTGTACCTAATTTGACGTTTGTCTACATTTACAGTAAAGAGAAAGTTCCTGAAAGGATTGCACTCATTATTCAAAATAGAGTATGTACTCCACACTCCCACAATTTCATTTATGTACTAACAAATGATTGATTAGCTATTATATGTGAATCAAATATGAAAGAGCATTCCTTTGAATATTTTGCATTCAATATGTGAGTCACGCCTTCATATATGCATACAGAACGAGATAGTTAATGATAATACCAATGAAACTTGACATAATGGCTTTTGCCATTAGTACAGCTAACTAATGGCACTAGCCATTGCGTCTATGGCATAATGGCATTGAATAATACACTAACCTTGCATATAAATATCTTTTGATTACCTAATAAAAATCTCCAATACAAATGTTTAATTAAAACTAATTCCCAGCAACTTACTTGTCTTTTTTGTACCTATGTACATTTAGGTATTAGCATTGTGATTACTCCAAACTATTTATTGAAAAACTTTTAACTGCATATGGAAGTTCTCAAAAATAAAGTTTCGCGTTAATACTAAAAGAATTATAGTACACCAGATTTACAAAACTCATGGAAAGCCTTACGAATTAGTAATTTTTCGAAACTTTAGCCTCCCACCCGGTACATACCCTGTACTTACACACCCGGTTTTTACTCAGCATTATAAATAAGCATGCATACAACTTTTACAACTTAAGACAATGAATGAATACTGAATACTACTTACTGGAAGCCAGTTTAGATGGGTAGAAGTTATTGAAGGTTGTGGGTCCTTTGACATACCGATTTCACCATCTAAAATAAAACCAATATAATTAAGTACAAGTAACAATTTTATGATGAGGGAATAATTATTGTTTAGCAGTGTTAGCAATTTTTCTTTAATTGCGACGCAAATTCCTTTTAATCACAATTCCACCTCTTTAATGAAGATGGTTAAATTTAAAGGTGACTGTTAGTTATTTTTGTCATTTCAATTTCAACTTTCTGGGAGAAAGTTTGCAATATGTATCACGGAACAGTACCTACCTATATGTATGCCTAATAGCAATGCGGGAAAAGCGGTTGTACAGATTAGTATTGCAATTGCACATTGCGTAGGTATACATTAAGCATTTACATTTACCTATACAGTATAATCCACCGTAAAAATGTCAGAACACAATTTCCTCTTAAGTCCTTTGATAAAGACACCAAGACGTGCCATTTAAAACTGTCGTCATAAAGAAGCCATGTAGTAATGCAAGTGTAACCACAGGAAGCATATAGGTAGTGTTGTCTCGTTTGTGATAGAGTTACTACATACATGTCTAGTTACTATGTACATGTATTAGTTGTATGGGAAAGTGTACAACAAAACACCGAACTAAATATGTATTACATATTTCGGTCACAGCGTGTGACATTAATCTTCTTTTCTTGTAGAAATATAAACTTACGTAACTTTTATATTACATTAGAATTTGGTTTGAGTAGCAAAATCGTATCTATTATTAGTGCAAAATGTATGTTGGTTGAAATTAGAGTCTTCCTTTGAAGCTGACACTACGTGCTTGGCTGCTGTGCAAGGTATAAAAGTAGCTCCCATGTTCTGACTTTGACTATTTTACAATTCAACGTAGCCTAAATCTGTCAAATAAATTCCACAATCCATCTTAGCGACATGCAAAAGTGGAAATTAATTCTGGTGTCTTATGGCAGTCGGGGAATGGGAGAAATAAAGTCTAACTACAGAGGAGGGACATGGAGTGAAAGTTGTCAGCATCCAGTTAATCAAACTAAAAGAGAGAGAGAATGCTGTTGAAGACATATTATTTCTAACAGGGAGCTTCCAGCAACTCAAGTCACACTCCTGCTCATGAGTCGGCGTCTCTTTTAGGGTACCACTTGGTCACGTAGAATGCTTTCTGTCAGTCTCAGGCTAACTTCTGGCTGCACAGCTATTTATTTATTCAACATTACTAATGTATGCCTCCTACTACTACTAGCACAAGAACTCTGCAAGCAATCCCAGAAAACTAGTAACTTAAATTTAATCAAAACGTATGCACTTCCAAGTTCCTGGTTGCATGTAAGTAATCTTCTAATAAAAGCATTCTTAGTCTCAGGTGCACCTGATGTGATGTGACCTTAATTTATTATCCAAAGAGCTGTATGGACACTACCACGTATACCTACCTTACCTAACTATGCATATCATATCTCTTTCATTTAGTATATACACCAAAACGCATATTACGCCTTATGAATAGGTAGGTAAGCATTTAAGTATGTTATTACATAAGTGAAATTCCTTCTCATCATTTATTTACCTGACATTCACCATTCATTATTGGTTCATACGCAAGGCCTAAGTGCATTCCACATCTTTTTAATGGGGTATTCATTACCATTACTAATTTTCCCTTTCAAATATTTAACAGCTATTTAAGACATTATAAGGGGATTGACACTATTATGAAATATCTTATGTAACGGCCATGTAGGCTTCTCCAATAATAATGCCAGCATTCCTTTTGAGGACTATTCTAACTGCTGCAAGACAGGTCTAACGCACGATAGAGATCATTAATTCTAGAGTTGTTTTGTAGTGAAGGAATATGGACAATACCCTAGCCTGTTCTTAATGTTAGTAGAAGTGGGGTCTCTAATGAAAGTGATACCAAAAACAAAATTGGTAGTTTTCCTGCATTATCAATGTTTAACTGTGTTTCAATGAAAATGAACTAAATAAGCAATGGAAGATAATTTAGGTCGAGATTGTGCAATAAAATAGCAAATAAATTGACTAGATTTAATAGAAGTTGGGCCTCTAATACAAGTGGGGTCTCCATTAGAAGTGGGGGCAAATTATAGTTTCAGTCAATAGAAGTGGGACACTTGTATTAGAATATTTACGGTAATTCTATTACATGCATTGGTACTTAATCCTTAGCATTGGTTGGAATAATAATATGTTCTTGAATATTCTTTACAACATGGATGCGCAAATAATTATTTCCTTAGCCTTAATTATTCAACTACATATTATGCAAATAATATTAGTAGAACTAGGTACTTATTTTATTTACACGCAGCCTGATTTACGGAGGTAAATAGTTACCCGTTACACATAGACTAATAAAATATTATGATTACTGTGTATAGTGTAATAAGCATGTTGTTATACATTTAGACAATTTGCATTATTTTGCTCGCAGTAATAATAGTGAACATTTATTATTGTACGACCTACCTACCTAGTACCTAGGCAAACTTCATTTTGTTTGCCTATAAAGAACTAGAATAGCACAGTACAGGTGTAGATATTTTATAATGTTTTAGGTCTTTATACACAAAATGAGAAAGCTAAAAATTATACACATGAGAATGATCGCTGAAAATAAATGTACTGTGCTTTTACTGCAAACAAACTAAGATTAAAAGTTATTTCTGCTACAACTCAACGCACTGCTGTCGAGGTATAAAACACGGTAATCTCTTTTCCGGAGCTATGTGCCACGTCAGTATCAAGCTTAATAAATCAAGCCGGTCATTTAATCTGGTAATGTCTTTTCATACACTTTTCATGTCTTCCACAACTATTACAGCTTCATTTCCGTATTGTCTAGCTTTGTTAATTATGTCATCCCGCCTGGAGTGAAGTTACAGAAGCACAATGAAAACTAATTGTTCTCTGTTTCAGAAACTTATGTTGCTAAGATAAGGTATGTGCTATGCCGTCTGGGAGGCGATACGATTCCATGTTCAACAACATTATACTTTAGGTACACAAACGATTCATACTTCATCTGCTCTTAAGTCTCACCCGTCTAGTTTCATTAACAAGCTGATAAAATACCACTGTGCCCATCCACATTTATGATAAAGTATGATTGTTCCTCCAGTAGGTATAATGTTCAGACACAACACTCCAACAGTAAGAAAATAAACACTGGGTTCACACGCAACAAAAACAATCCAAAACAACAAGTCGCTCATTACAACCATACTTGTTTTCCTTCATAACAGCTTGTATGGGAACTTCATTAAATTCATAAACAAAGAATTCCTAGAATTAACGAACATATAATTTAAAGATCGAGCAATGTGTTTAGTGTTTACTCATATGTAACCTGTGATATGTAACTCAAATTACAAAATATTATTGACTTAAATTAAAACACGATCGTCGTGTTTAGTTGTTATGAGAAGATATCATAGTAATATAAAAGGATTTTGCGATTTCCTTTTTGACTTTTGACAGAGTAAAGAGTTTAAAAGAGCTATCTGAGTTGAGAAAAGTTGCTGTATACTTATATCAAGAATTTGATGAGTAAGTAGGTTCATTATGTGCAATAAAGAACTTTTTCAATCGCATAATATTCAACTTAATTATTATCAAATAAAACCATACACTTTCTTTTGTACAACTTCTCAAATATGTAATAGTAAGCGTATTAGGTGTAATATCAATGAAGATTTTATTACTACACTTTTATTAAAAAGATACAAGTGTGGAAAGTTTTTGTTCAAATAGTAATTAACAGAATACCTATGCTAAAAGATATTAATAAATCTGAAAAAGTAACCTATCTACCTAGGTACTAGATACTCAACAAAATATTATAAAGCAATGCAATGTGTTAATATCATTCACAAAGAAAACTCTTGCAGTGTATCCAATGTATCAAACTACGAGAATTTTCTCTCAGCGAAAGTCGTGGATATTTCATTATAATAAATCGATTTTTATAAGTAGAATTGCCTACTTCAGAGATTTTTCTAATCTTGGCTGGAAGCAATGCAATGATGGCAATTGTACTGTAGTATGATTAATGAGATGCTCATTCACAGGAAAACTTAGGTATAGCATCAACTTGCCTACATGTAGTATTTACTACTGTAGAAGGGAAAAGATTAGATATACCTACCTATTGTGAAATCCTACCTTTGAAAAAGTACTAATCTTTAGTTTTTACGGGTTTTGTGTTACTCAGAGACAAAATCGCGATCTCGATGAAATAATGGAATGCAAACACAACCGCAGGGCAACTTATAACATGTTACCAAAGTGTCCTCAAAATAAAGTAGAACTTATAAGCACTTACAGCTTTGAGAGCTTCGTTGAAAAATGACTAATACTAATATTATGTTCATATAAATCAACGTAATTTTCAAAGCCGGGCTCAGATGTTATGACTTATGGCCATCATAGCTTCTGTAGTTAAACCCTATGTAAGATACTCTTCAAGATATAGAGGCAAAATAGGTACGCTGGCTAGAAAGCTAGTCATGTAAGTACCTGAGAGGGCTTAGCGATATTTCTTACTTAGAATTTCTTTACTTGGAAAATGTTATTTATTGCTAATAATTATGATGCCGAAATTCTCCGTAAATCCTTACATTGGGAAACCAAAGAGAAATTGAACCTGGACCGTTAATGCAGCTTAGTAATTTTGTTGAAATTCTAAATTATTATTGCATACTCGCAAAGTATTTGTACGTATGTACGTAATGTACAAATAGAGTCAATTGGTTCCTTTCCTGAGCAGCTTACATTTGCGGGAGGAATAACATGCTAAATTCAAGTTTCAAGCCTTTCCTTACAAAACTCTCCAGTCAAAAGATTGTTTGGAGAGACTAACGTATTTATTAGAGGATCTAATGATGGATGGACTTTTCATAGCTCAACCCAATTTTAACCCGCCCTACCCCAAAACCCAATTACACCGTACATCTATATAACCAACTCCATCCTAAACTTAACACAATCTAATCCAAACAAGCATAATTCCTATATTATAAAATATAATGAAAATACATCATGAAAGTATTGAACTAAATGATATGTCGCAGTGTTAGTTATCACACAATATGTTGGCAACTTTTTTTTAGAAATTTTATTGATTTTACAACTTTTTCTCATGCACTACTTACATTGCGGCACTAAACCTTAAACCCAAACCAAAATCAACCTAATTTTTCTTTTCCTTAAAACAGGAATGGGTGGGGTTTCCGGTTGGGTTAGATCCTCTAGTACCTGTATACCTACAAGTAAGGATGAGATACCTAAAATATGAAGAGATGAAGAAGAACTATGAAAACACTAATACTGTTTCGTTACGTTCATTTAGTCTTTTGAACATTGTAAATCTCTTGTCAAAGGATGTTTTCAAGTCAGGTATTCATATATTTATTACACTTGAATGCACTACTTTCATACATCATACACGTCTCGTATTTCCCTTCACTTAACTCAACATGTTTTCTTAGAGCCAAAGAAAAACAGATAAATGTATTATGTATTACGTACTTTAAGTTTGAAGAACATTTTCTCAGTTGATACGTTGGGTACTTATATTCTACGTAGTTGTAGATGTGTATTTTACTTGTGTTGAATAAACGTTTATTTATAGTGCTAGACATTCGTGTATGCATTGTGTATTCACAATAAATAAAAACTTCAATACTGAATACGTGTGTGTTTGTTGACGTATTGATCATCGTAAATTCAGTCCGCCTTTTGTCAAAAACGAAAAGAAAATGTTATTAGGGAGTCATAGATCGTCGGAGAGTAACTTTTGTAACTCAATACACCGTGAAGATTAGGTATGTCGAGGTATTTTGTATTACTAACAGGGAGAACTTTCACTTACAACTTTCGCTAAACTTTCCAACCTCGACTTTCATCGCTCCCGTATTTTTCTACAAGAGATACCAAGCGATGAATGCATAAATCAAAGTGCAAGTCCATACATTTTATTCCATGGTACGATAGTACGATTGAAGCCTAATGAACCTACAGTTCAAACACCGAATTCTCTGAATACCTTCAATTTACAACCTTCTATATTTTATCATGTGTAATGTATTTCTGTGCACTGTACAAGACTAATATATATGTAACCATAAACTGTACCTCCCACGCACCTCTAGAGCGAAGTGACATTTTTGAACCGAGTTGTGCATGTGTTAGTAATTTGTGTGTAGGTATAAATAATTAAGGGTATTTGTATTGAGTTTTTTGAAAAATTTTAACGCTAAAAAAAAGCTAATCATGGTCTTGTGAATGTTGTGAATGATCAATTTGGACAAATTCACGCACGGGGGATTCAATCCATCAATGCGAAAAAGAGCAATTATAGAATCGTAGAAAATTTTAAACATTAGCTAATTGGAGTCTGTGAGAAAGGCTTGAGCTCATTCCGCTTGAGCCGAATTAGCTCATCTATGAAGGAATCTAGAACGGAAGAGTCATCGGTTACAGTTAGAATTTCAGCCAAATGTCTATGCAATAAAAGGCGTTTTGCCAGAAACTAAAAGGATGTATGTCAAAAGATGTACGCATGGAAAAACTTTTGGAATAAAAAAACACTCCGTCTGATATACAGCTAATACTAGAGAGTATACATGAAGGACAGAGAAATGTAATCTGGTGGAAGATAGGCTTCTTGTACTACGTGGTAACAGAAGAAGGAGGGAGGCAGAATATTTATTAATGATACTGTCACCAAAGTTTTGAACTATCTTAGTTAAGAAATTACTTTGCTTTGAGTTTCATTCATTCTGCAGAGCTTGTGAAGTGATTTCCTTTGATACTATGCGTTATGCTGCCTTTAACTTACATGCTGCACTTATTCGTTAACTTGTGCAACTTCTCTACAGATGAAAATGACACATGAAGTTGTAACGTTTACGCAAGGATGGAGTAGGTATGTAAATGAACTGTGTATAGGTACTGATGGAATTTTGTCGCAGTTTAACACATAAACATTTAAAGACAGAGAAATTGAACTGTTTTTAGAAGTTGACTACCTAGGTATTATATTGAGCCATGTCCAAAACGTGTGTCGAGTGGGTGCTTGTAAGGTTTAGCGTGCCTACTTTTACTATAGGTGTATAGTCAAGATAGTTACTAGGATACTTTACTATCTTGGTGTATAGTGTATAGTTAACACACGCATATCACTCTAAATAAGCATTTCATCATCAAGTATTGATTTGTGTTCTTTACAGATGCCCTAATCAAAAGATTTCAATTAATGGTACAACACCCACATATTTTATAACCCTTTCAACAATATTTGAAATAAATACGTACTATATACTACCAATAAGTATAAAGAAAATACAATTAATTGCACAGTATGTTCTACTATATGTACTTACGTACTTGCATAAAGTCGAATACGTAAGCACCTACAGATACATACATTCATTTGATGCTTCATAATGCAAGCTGTGCTTTTGATGCTAAAGAATCAGAGTTTTTGCCCTTATATAACCTAGGGTTATCAAACTAACTTTCACAAAAACTCGTCTGGTTAAATGTGATTGAGTACATGGTTGAGTTGCGGTGACACAGTTGAAAAGAAACGAAACAATATGTCTGCAAATGTACTGCAGATTTAATTCTAAGAATGCTTTTGTTAAAAGAACTCTATATGATTTACATTTATATTACTTTGTGCAATGTCCTATGATGTATTTTGTTTTTTATTTATTTCCGTCCTTCATAATCAGAGCCTAGTGAAGTACTTAAAGTAACATATTCCCAATGTACCTTTTATAGAAGTATTTTTGGAATTATGATTTTACTGGGAGTGAACTCTAAAGCACGACATTAATAAATTGTGCTAATAAAAAAAACTTTGCTGGTATACTTTATGAATAAATGAAAGAGCCAGGGGAAAGTAATGAATACTTTTCCCCATACTAAACTCTAAAACAACATTACTAATTCCTCGCTCGTACTTTTCAGTTAAAAATTACAGCAGTATGAAGTTCATGGAAAAGTCCTTAAAGCGTTCGTAAAAAGTTTGCATGTACAAAAGTACGTTTCGTTCTGCACAACCAATGCAACATGAAATGTCCCTTTACATTGCTTGTACACAGTCGAAGTAAAAAACAATGTTTGTACTATCGCTATTGCTTGCAGTTGTGTGTTACAGTGAGAAAGTCATTTGGTGAATGGTATGGAAGGCCATAATGCAAGAAGAGTGTTTTGTGTAACTGTGTACTGAACTGAACTGCCTTAACATTATTTTTCTTTTGTAAGAGCATTCAGTCGTCCTAGCCCGTACTTTTACAACCGAATTCGTTACAATTGACTTGACTGAAACAAGTAAAGACCTGGTGAGTTATCCGACCACACACAGATGCTCTTCTGCGGTTTTGTTCTCTGTAAAATAATTTTTGCAACATTCCGAGTCGTTTTCTTTGATAGGTACACTATAGAGGTAGATAACCAAGCAAAACAAACACCTTTTATCCATTTCTCTGAGTGTTTTCTCCAGGATTTAGTCCATATAATATTATAACCTGCTATTACCATTCTTATTGCTCCTAGAAGGTATACACTGTTGTGTGAATGTAACAATATTGCATTTTATTGGATACTACCAAAGCAGCCTACATATCTGTATTCTAAAATTCAAGTAGGCGTAAGTTCTCTGTTCTGTGATACAAGATACAGAGTAAACGAGTAATAATAATAATGTAGTATAAAAACAGTACAAGTCTGCATGGAAGAAAAGTAGGCGAGAAATAGTATGATAGCTTGTAATAAGGCGTTGTAAAGATTTACCATGAAATACAATTTGCTTTGGCATCTTATTGCCCATAAAATACCAACAAATATTATACTTATAGTCCAAGCAATGCCAAATAAGCAATAAAATATTGCATCTACTTGTTTAGACATACAAGGCGAGGCGGACAGTGTCTATAAAACTAAGTGAAGTCTAGTACGACTAGATTCTAACTAGTCTAAATAAAGGGTAACATTATCTTTGTAGATCAGCAGATCTTGTAGCAAAGATTGGAGCACTTGGCTAGAACTTGAGGCGCCGTAAAAGACAAGATCAATACAGAATAAAGTTCAAGAGACGAACGAGCGGAAATTGTGTGAAAGCAATAAGCTGAATGAGAATCTACAAGCTCAATCTACACTTGTAGACATTTTGCGGCAAAGATACATTATAGTGATTATTCCAGGCAGTATAGTAAATAGCATTACCTACACAAACTACCCAGAAACGGTTCTTCCCGTATTCTGTACATACATCTATATATTTGCTATACACTAACTGTGAAGTACCTATGTACTTTGAACGTAACGTGTTCAATTTACTTCGTGTGAGTTTATTGCCAACTTAAGCAAGTGTTAAGCCAAATAACGTTGAATGTGTATAAGGTATTTCCCATTTACTGTATGTTTACCTATCTGATGTCCCAGTAGTCGAGTCTGGTAGTCTCAATTCGATGAAAACATGAGATGCATGCAAGCCAGAGCTAAGACACGAGAATATTACATAGAAAAGTAATTACAAGCCGGGATGATGGAGAAATGAAGGAAGGAGCAGTAATAGCAGTCAGTACGTGTTGTAGAAAGTAATTTTTACTGGCTCCAGGGCTGAAATAATCAAATAGTCAGGAATCAAGTGTAGAGTGTGAGTAAAATAAATGCAGACTAATCATATCATAATTTTATTAGCTATACATATATGTGAAGATGTAGTTGTATAAGGGAGATTAAGTAATTAACCTCCTTTTTTACTTCCTTCATTAAAACTAGCAATCCTCGGGAGGGCAATTTGGTTTGCGAGAGTGGTCTTGAGTCAAAAATGGAGATGAATAATTTCAGCAGAAGATTACGGTAGTAAAAGCATTTTCAGTTGTATGCAGCTCAGTAGTGTGGTGTATGTAAGCGGACTAATTTCTATCTACGGCATCCCTAATGGTGGAAGTGAGCTATAAATGTATAATATACAAAGTCAATTACTTACTTGCGAATCGTATATTATTGGGAGCACAAGAAACAACCGAAAATTCCACAGCTCCTGTTGCAACGAAGAAAATAAAGATGTTAGCTCCGAATGCATTCATTTTTCCACCAGCCTTGGATTTACGAGCTCCTTATCTGAAATTGAAATAAAAAGCATTGCATTTAGTAAGCTTAGAGTTGTAGTCTTGCAATGTGAAGGAATTTATTAAGTTGAACTATTATGTAGTCTGAAATGAATGACAGCGACAGACAATGTTATCAATTTCGTAAACGCAGGATTCAATTCACAAAGAAAATAAATTTTGCATAAACATACTTCTGCTACTTGTAGCCAGTTAACACAAGAAGAGATGGTAAGCCACCAAATTGTCTGGCTGGGTATTTTACCAAGAAAATAATGAGAACCTCTGAGTCTTGAGAAACAAGACAGAACTGTTTGCGTTGTAAATGCGATTCTAGTTCGAATGATGAATGAGAAACATTAGGAAGAACACCACCGTGAGATTGGGGCATTAGTGTTTAGAAGTGTTCACTTAATCCTTATACCTAACAAACTGCCACAGCTCCCACTTTCTCTTTATAGATTGACATTCATTTGTTATAATACCTAGGCATAAGTATACATCCTACACATATAACTATTTAAACCAGACAAACATTGAGAATGTATTACACACACTAACAAACTGTACCTAAGGATGTTCAAATATTAGCTACACTTTTACATCTTATACAAAGGCTATATGTAATTTAAAAGTTTTGAGAGGATGAAATTGTAGATTTCTTTACAAAGGTTACTTTTCAAAACTCACAATCCGTTGCTTGCCATAAATAAACTGAGGGTAATGTGCAGCAAATAAGAACGAAGGAAATTAGATCAGTGTATTATGAATATTTTACATTTCATATTCACTTGTACTGAACTTTTCTACTATGATTTATTTACATAAAGGTTTGCATTTTACATGACAATCAATTGCTTATTCATGTTCGTATCCATTGTCTTCTTCCAGTTATATTTTACAGTTTGGTATTGAGACAACGAGAGTTTAGTAATAGTATGGTTCAATTTTGAAGGATTTATAAAATGTCTACTCAAATACTACTTATGCCAGTGTATAGATACATACGACTATGTACTTAATGTATCATATTTATATCTACAAATAGACATACCTGGGTACTGTAGGTACACGTATTATATTATATTGTATCTGTATATCTGAAGAAACCTACAGGTACAACCAAACTTTGAGTAACACTTTGTGAGCGAAATGCCAAGCGGATGCACGTCCTTCCGTGCTGATAGCAGACAAAAAATAATTAGTTGATTTGTTCTAGTCCCACACAAGACAAGACACAAGCCGAGAAGGTATCTTCTCCAAAACTTTCCCGATTGCTACATTAGTAAAACTAGCGGTCATGTATGTTGCGCTGCACTGTATACTCATACTATGTAACTACAGTCATAGCCTACGAGAATAATCACAAACTTTTTCGCTCACAATATAATTTCAAAACTAAAACTTTTCACTTTTATCTTAGAGTTAAACCACTACATGTACATGTGTCTGAGAGCCTGGATGAAACAAGAAACTACAGTTACTTACTACTACAACACGGAAACTTGCAGCTAAAAAGAATAAAATGCTTCTTGGAGTACCCAATGAAACCTGACCAGGCTTCTCAATTTCATTGGTGGTAGATGCAATATAATAGATCTCTTCTCCCCACCTACATAGCACCTCAGGTTACAGATTTGAAGTACACACAGGTAGGATATACTTATATCACTATTGTGATAATAATACAAGAACCAGAACAATCGAAAAATTCTAAAGAAACTAATCAAGAAATTTTGCGCTACAAAATGCTTTGATTGAGTTACGCATGAGAAGATACTTTATGTAATAACTACTGTCTATTTCTATTTCATTTCTCGGAATTGGATAAGTAGGTACACCACGACAGTACAAAAGTACAATACTTCACCTATAGCTACACTCTTTATGAAAAAAGAACCATTCAAGGTTTGCCAATTTGTGTCAAATTTAGAATTTAGACGAATAAAGTATATGAAGATCTAACTGGCATAAAAGAGATAATAGAACTGAAGTTTCAAAGAAGAATTAATTCGGAAGGTCACAACAATTTAGAAATCTCGTTTTATGTACAATGTAATATGAAAATGTAAAGTATATTCAATATTCTCTTTATCTATCTTTATGCCGTACTGGATCAGCGACAGTTCCTGAAAAGCACTGCATGTGTCTCAAAACTTTAGTTATAAATACAGAATACAGCACAACTTTTTTGCCTGCGAGACATTTTATCAAATATGCGAATGACTTTATCAAGGTAATTTTATTTTATTGGTTCTTCAAAGGGAGCATTCCATACAGATATTAGAATTGCCTGCTCAGTTCGAATACAATTTAAAGATATGCAAATTGAGTCTCATTCATAATATAATAGAAGGGAAATTCTACGTAACTCATCTGACGCAGAACACCATATGCATAATATGACACTAACATTCATTACATTCATTACATTACCATGGGATGAAACTCTGTGTCACTTTGCCTTCTGACTGAGTTGATCCCAAACTTACATAGATGTATGTATGCCTACATATTTGTTGAGGGAATTGGTATATTTTGAGTTTTGACCTCGATTGTTTTATAGCGGTGATATTTGGCTTGATAGTGACTCAGATCATTTTATCAGTCACATATGTTCGTTGCGAACTATTGACTTGGCACTAGATGTAAAAGGGCCAATCAGCTCTTATGAGCCTCAAGGTCCTAACACCTCTGTAGTGTTCTATTGCTTGTCTGCCACTGAAAGTTTAAAGTTCGGTCCAGCTACCTAAACTTCCACCCTAATAATATCATCTCACTTTCCAGTTTCTGCTTCCACGAAGTTAAGGAATGAATGTCTGCTTGGTTGGTGTTTGTATAACAGTAAGTAGAGAAAGTCAAAGGGGAACCCGAAATCAACTCTTTCTCCACATATGCGTCCACCAACAGAACATGCAAGCAATCGCAAAAGGTACTTTATTTATTAGTGCTCCGTGACTCATAGTCTGCTTGTACAGTTACTACTAATAATATTATTCCTAATTCGCTTATAAAATGTCTTTCTTTGCTATCTTTCTTTATGTAAATCTTGCAGGTTCGGAATGGCCGTTCCTTATGAACGGGATAGGCCTGTGAAAAATGTAGCTATAAGAATTGCCTAGGCTATTTGTACATTTACTTTTATTACCGCTGTGAAAGATTAATTTAAAGATAAAATTAATGTAACGGTTAATGTAAAGGCTTTATTCCAATTCCATGTTGGAATTTCCAACATGCATTCAAAGAACATTTGATGTTCCTTGACATGCAGATATTAACCTACCTACACCGGATTTTCGACTTTCCGAGTCCTTTCGAAACTAAACTAGGTAACAGTCCAGGACATACATTTTTAATAGTGTCACAAAAATATTCAGACAAGGGAAAGCCACGAGTACTAATACTAATGTGGTACTTTCTTTCCTTAAGTAGATATGGAAAGGCAATTATTAATATCGGAAAATGCGACACTTTATCAGTTTTAATTTCCCATCTGTCTGTCTGTCCGTCTTTCCCTTTCCGTTCCTTTGTTATTCGTAAATTGAAGGTAGCCGACAGTGAATACAATTTTCATTTGTTAAATCAAATCGTCATTGCATTACATTCTTATGTCCATTTTGAATGGTTTATTTTACATGTAGATTTGCCCTTTAAATAATATTGACAGATTGGTAATTACTTAGAAAAATCTTCAGAAGATCCATTAACAATCGTTTCTATTTTGAGAACTTTAGTGAGCCTACTGTATAAGCAGCACGCAAACTACAGAGTACAGATTCTGTACTCTGTAGTTTGTGTACTACAGAATAACCGACAATCGTCAATCGATACTAATCTCATTTTTACTCTTGTGAGAAGGCATGGTTAGCTCGCTTTCTAAAAGTGAAAAGAGCAGCACTACTACCACTGATTACATATAGAAAGTCGGGTACACATAAACTCTAAACACCAAAGGAAATTCCACATAAAGAACGTGTTTGTCCTAAAGTTAATGCAATTCCAATGATCTCAAACTCCACATTTATATCAGGAACTCTAAATAGGGATACTTATGTAGGTATATGACTTATACACTACAGTATACTGTGCTGCAATGCATGGTGATATCCTTTTTATCGTATGACATTGATCCAAGATACATGGATTGGCTAAATAAAAATTAGATTTCGATTTTACCCTGAGTCCTTATTCTATAGTTGTGTGTATTAGTATTATTTCCCTCACCACCACTGATGAAAATTTATTTCGTATAACTATTTCAAAAAGTATGATGCAAGGCTATATGGGAATACTTTTATGTTGTAGAATCCAATGGTTCTGGGAACGGTGTACATATTACATACATACATAGTATGTGTGGAGGTACACTCTTCACTGATTGAGGATATTGTCCTGGGACTTCCAAAGAACATTGAAGCTACTACTATCCTTAATAAATTTCAACGAAAAGCACACCTAGCTACTAGATACGTGGTATTATGTAGTTGTATTGTATGACATTTCTCCATGGTTGTCGTATGTCTATGTCATACTCACATGACATTGCTCCTTCGTACATAACAGACTTACGCAGCTGGTTATTTAATCACGCAGACAGTCAATTTATATGTACATGGACATGATTCGAACTGAATTTTAATGCACACAGAGTGCATGTTTTGTTTTGAGTGCGGGGTCATCTTACTACAGCAGATAAGGCCACCGTACTCTCAAGGCAGACGAAGCTCATTTTAATGAGCTGTATATGTCACTGTCTTTCTAAATCGTTATTATAAACATGAAGGACTATCATGAAGGACATGGAGGAACGAATTTCAAACATTATTGTGATCATGAGTGAAGTTTTCATATTTTCATACTCTGTGTATGCTAATATTGCCAATTATCATAGGTAAAGCACAATATGTATTGCACTTTAGTTTTCATTCACCCAGTTACTTATCTTTGTAAATATAAGTTTGCGATTAGTTGCTGGGGTTTAGAAAGAAACGATTTTATTGTAAGGATTTGTTACAGGATGTTATAAAAGGAAACGTGTATTTTTTCCTAAGTGGGCTCATGAATGAAAACGCCGTGTATGCAGAGAGAAATCAATTCAGAGAGACTTGAACCATGGCCAGAAAACAAAAAATGTGCCAGTAAATGTCTAGTTCAGTTTTTTAAATCAAACTTAGCCTGAATGATTCTTGTGACTGCATTGGGATTAGCACAAGTTGCTAGTTTGATCACACTCATTCTATAACACTATTTGGCATTTGGTAGTATGGGAGTACATACTTATTGTATGTATGAACTCCCAGCTTACCAATGTGCAATTCTACTTTTCCAAAGATCACACCGGAGTAGGTACACATTAATGTCCTGTATGTACCTACATACAAAGTTCTCTAACAAATAAAATACATCTTCTTTTTGCAAGCAGAAGAACATGCAAGGACATTAAAAAACTATTACGGAATCATAAACAGTGAGATCAATAATTCAACGAACATAAAAAGTAGAGTTAAAAAACGAACAAATGTCAATTCGAAGAAGAAAAATAGAAAGTGTAATTTAATACTTAAGTAATGCATCCCTTTTCTCAAAGTATGTCTGGAGAACCAATACACACAGATAGACAGGGCAGGACATAATAAAATATATGAACTGCATTTCTCGACCGTATTGAAGAAAATGTATTCCCATATTCCCCATTCAACGAAATTCCTACTTACTTATATGTCAGTCAGAGAGTTCAAACTTGTTCTGACATGACGGGGGTAGCAGGTACTTAACCTACATCTTTGCATTATTATAAGCTGTCTGTCCTTTGGATTGAAAGGAGTTAACCAGTATACTATACTGTGTGGAGAGAACAAGAAAGTTAAAATCGTATTTTCTTTGTAGTGCACCAATCTTGGCAGATGGGTTTATCTTCAGCACTCAATCTTTACTTATATATAGGTAAATAACTTATCCGGAGCCGTGAGAGCATCCAGTCACAATATAAAGCAATGTATACATACTCTAAAGTTGACATTATCGCAAGAAATATGTCTGAACTTGTAACATACTGAATAGAATTGCTAATAGTGCATCGGATGGGCAAGATTTGGGAATAGGCACTTCTACAAACATAACCCTATGGTATGTACACTGTATAATATATGGAAAGTATATTAGCAAATGTTTCTAAATATATTTTCATCATGTCAAGTACTCTAAAGACTTTTATAATACAGTTTTTCATTTCATCAGATATAAACAGGTATTACATACCTACTGTGAGGCTTTTCAAGCTGCAACACAATGAGCTATATACTACGTACGTGCATCTGAACCACACATGTACGTTACGTACACAGCAGGAAATGCATGAATAATGAATAACGTAAAATATATTAGATACTTGGTAAATCAACTCTCTCTAACTCTTTAACTTTAACATAGGAATAAATCTGTATGTATACATGTTTAAATAAAATCCGCAAAAACCAACAATGTAAGTAGCTGTACATTATATTATGTATAATATAATGTATTAAAGAAATTCGGGAGATAAACACGAGTTTAATTTATTCAGAGACAGCTCGAGACACAATATGGGAGCATCACCCTTGCATTCTAGAGATATAATGGGAAGATATCCTTTTAGGGTTCTACCAGAATACACAAGGGGAATGTAAGAGATCCTTGTAATACAAACCTTCCTAGCTAAAATCAAGAGTATAATATTCTGTGCGATGTAATCAGGTAACGAGTCTTTTGGTTTTAGTTTGGCAGTGAGTCTTTATTAATTAGTAGGAGCAAGTAGATAAAGAAACAAAAAATTTTGGATGTATATTTCTATTTAGCAAATATGTATCTGCAGTTCTGTATAATATTCTATGTATATTTGAGTGCTCCATACGCAGATAAAATTAGCATATTTCGAAATAATTACAAATATATACCTTTGTAGTTATAGAGTTGTATACATTAGTTAGCATTATTTACGCATCATAAAATAAAAGGTACCTGATACTGGATAATTTCTGGAAGTTATGAACTCAATGAACTCATAACTCAATAAACCTTTTCTGAAATTTGTTCTTGGCTAAAGTTCATCATGGAAATGTAAAATCATGGAAGCCCATGCTAAACAATTTATATTTGTTTCCCCAGCGTGAACGGCTGCCATTAAAACTCCCACCGCAACTTTTACCTATCTGTTGGATGCAGTCTCCGACAAGTCGACAACACAATATTGATTTTCACATTTCCAAAATAAATGTAAAACAGGACACGTTTTCTTTTTATTGTCACAGGTATCAAGTAAGTAAATAGATGTACATTCATGCAACCACCATGCCACCAACATGTGCGGGCAATCAATTCTAATGCCAACAAAAAGGATTGTCGGATGAGACTGAACTTTGTGAACAAAATATTTTTATCAAACTTTTTGGCACCTATTTGCTGACCAAGTAAAAACTAGCTTGTACTGATTTCTACATGCCGGAAATTGGAAACCAAAACCTAAATAAGGTTCGTGATTCCATTAGAAAAAAGTCTAAGTGAAGTACTCCTTTTTTCACATTTTATACATAAACTACATTTTGTTACCCATTCGCTCTACTTTTCCACGGTTATATTATTAGGACGAGGTAGTTAGGTACTACACTAGAATGTTCAAACGAATACCCTATCTGAATTTCACAGGATTGTGTTACACTTTGTACATGTGCAAGTGATACTTCGGGTCGTCGGCCTGTTTACACATGGAAGCTTTCTCACACTATACCAAAGAGAAATTGTCAAATGAACCAATGCGATGCATTTGTGGAAGTAAGTGAAAGCTCTAAAGCTGCAATTATGCATTCCAACCGTTAGTAAGAAGAATCCCTGTATAATTTATAATTAATGTTCTTTGTGTACTTAAGTTAGTTTATTAATAAAAACTGATTTTGCTATTTACAGTATATTAATAAATGCAGATTTGTCATAGATAGACATTTTTATGCTTAAGTGTGTATCATCTAATGATTAGGTATAACGATTTAAATGAAAGTATTACCTTAATTTTTCATAAGATGTGAAATATTTGAAGGATAAGTGTGGAATGAACTTTAATTTAGATAATAAAATTCTATAGGATTTCCTTTTTCAAATCTTTACAAAATCCAAATTAGAGTTTTATAAGAATGTTATTAGTTAAGCATTTACTAGTACTGAGATTCTAGTACAATCATGCGTGTAAAAATTTCTGTCTGTGTCTAAAACAGCCACAATCAACTTTATTTCAAGTTTTACGATCATTTCTAAAATAAAGTACTAAAAATGAACACCTATTAATAAACAATAACTTTTTTATTACAGATATTACAGTGAATATAGAGTTGAGCATACCTCTATTGTCAAGTAGTGGCAGCTTCGAATTTCGAAAGAATGCACCCCACACAAGTCAAGCGGTTCTCGTTGTGACACAGTTGTTCTCTGGAAGGGATGAATAGCACAATTGTTTCTCTCTACTTCAATATTTCTTGTTTGTTTGATTTCTCTCAATCTTAAACATGAAATCAGATACTAATGTTGTAAATAATGAGTTTTAGTTTGTGTGCATAATTTAACATCTACTTTTGTTTAGGACACCTTTACTTTACTGAAATTCTGAAAATAATGATATAATATGTACGGACACTTTACACCTAGTTATGTTATTCAAATACAATTTTTTTCACTTTCTTTAAATATATTGATGACTTTGTCTACAGTTAGTAAAATATTTTGAAGGACATGCAGTGTCAAGGAGCGATTAAGAAGAAGCTACACCATCATGACTTGCCGGATGCCGCAAGAAGACTGCGAGTATTTGAGCAACACAAACCGTACAAGTAGTGTGCTCGAACCGGTGGAAGTGCCTTGTCGTTGCACAACATACACGAATGTGTTTATGTAGGTCTCTGAGAAAGTCTCAAGTTGCTTATTCGACTATGCTCTTACAATGTACAAAAGGCAGAGCTTATTGATACTGATAACAAACGAAAAACCTTTACAAAAAATAAAATACCTAACTAATACTCTTAAGCCGGCAAAAAAGATCGATTTGCTAAGAGAGCTGTGCCTAATTTTTGCAGCAATAAGTTTCTGCAATTCCGGTTGCGATAATGAGAATCAAAAAGAAGAGCTTAAAAATTGTGTAGGGATTAGTGGTGACTGATACTTTTCTACAGAACCATACCATGTCTTCTCAAGTGCAATTTACAAATAATATCGAGTGAATAATAGCATGAATAACAAAACATAAGCCAGTAAAAGACACCAATTAACAAAAGCACTCTTCAATTACATACAACAATAAATCTTATTTTATTTCAAGTGCACTTTTTAATTTACAAAACCGGAAGTGCTTAAGTATGTTTAAAACGCAGTAAAGCTTGTAGAGTACTTTTACACTATAATGCTGAATGCGGCAGTAGACACTTCACAATGTGTTACCTACTTTCGTATGATATACACCTAACTACACAGGACATGAAGGAAGTTTGCAAAATTCACCCCATAGATAATATTAAACAAATTAAATGTTTCATTTGTTGAGCCTTGACCACACACTCTTCACACATTCTGCACTTTCTAACAAACTAATAGTCCATAGTCCATATACATGCAGTATGCAATTTGTATAATAATCCGGAGGGGATGCAGTAACATATGGGCACAGTATGTTATGTGCAATACTAAGTATTCCACTAATTAATTGAAACTGCCAAGTATACATAATTGACACTAACTACAAGATTAATCAGCTCTTTAGACGCATTCACCAGTGCACTGTATTGTGCATGAAAATGCATGTTCTCGGTTTCTCGAAATTCCATGGGTCATACACAAGTTCACCAACCGTTAGGCAAAAGCTGACTCACTTTTGAATCGTGGTTGTAAAATAAAATAATATGAGTTTGGTGCCTATTTAATTCTAAAGAGTTTCAATTTAAATATTTACTAACTCAAGTACTTATAGGTAATTAAATTTTAAGTATGTACGTTGTATGCGTCAATGCAAAAATATGGACCAGATGCTTCATACAACTCTATTCCCATGCATGGCTCCCGCCCACAATGCTACCCACAAATCATATCAAAAATATTTGTTACAAAAATTCTGAATATGGGAAAAAATGAAGTCTAGTCTGTCCTCAAAAGTACTATTCCCAGAAAGAGGAATCGTGGACCTCTGTTCTTGCCACTTAGGGATTAACTATTTGGGCCTTTCAATCGCAAGAGAGAAAAGAAAAAAAACAAGCATAACTTCTACCTATATGGAATTTAATTATTATATATTTCAAGGTAGGTACAAAAATAAATGTGAGACTCTTGTCTAAAACATACACAATCGAATGCTTAACGTCTCGTATCCTTGCAGCGTGGTTTTATTCCCAACGGTTAAC
>JAQFYB010002812.1:0-22386 GCA_034694085.1 Pogonognathellus longicornis | reverse complement strand
GGATGCGTGCGCATCCAGTATTACGTTTTCGTTCGTTATTTTAAGGTATTCGTTATTTCCGAACTCTTCTAATGTCTGCAGAAAACAGTTACTTGAGACGATTGGTGTGCATGTCTGTCTCTCGTTTAAGTACAGAGTGCTAGTGAATCATAGAACCCGGTGTTAACAATGTAAATAAATTCACACACAAGGAATCGAGCGGGTTTGTAAATGAATAGTAAATGTGTAACAATACGGTCATTACCCCACCCAACCATTGCAGACCTTATTTACATTTCATCAAGATCGAAATTGACCAAACGCATGATTTATTTTATATTTATGTGGACATTGGTTATTATGTATTGATAGTCAATCCGAATCAATCAGTTGGTTAACTACTTTGGTTACGACATTGGGTATCGGGAAGTGGGTGTATACAAACCATGGCACACGATATATTTTTAGGCTGTACATAAATTTATTGGGCGCTTATACATTTCACAGTTTGTAGGGAAATACAAAACAGAAATGTAAGGTTTACACTGAGTAGTACGGTATAGAAAACTGGGATACGCATCCAAGTCGGTCGAGTCGACATACGACTCACCACTTTATTTTATATATAGGGGTAATGTGCTTTACACGATTGCATTGGTATCATGGTATGTGTCTGTCCATCTCTTTGTGTTTTAAGCAGAGCAGCTACTTTATATTGCAGTGTCCCATTTGTATACAGCTACCAGAAGCGACTCTGATAACTGTACATTTATAAGTTTTTTCATACAATACAGATTGAGGTTTAGAAGGATGATTGATGGGTATCTCATCATTGACAAAGGTGAAGGACCACCCACAGTTTAATAATAAAGAATAAACTGTTATTGAAGAACACATAGACCTTCACTGACCATGACTATCAATAAGCCGCCATTGACAACCACGTTAGATACCTGGTATGGGTATGTATAGCTGAGTAATGTACGGCTTGGGGACACACACCAATCTTAGAAGACAAACACTAATCGTGTAAGGTAGCTGCTCTGTTTAAGACATAGAGACAGACGGACAGACATATACTAACACCAATGGTATACAGCAGCTTGGTTACTGAATAAACGAATTATAAAACAGTGAGATGATCAGTCTTGATAATATCAAGACAGAGTAACCTTTAGTATGTGACTAGGTATGCTTCTAGGGTGTCACGAAGACTTAGCAATGCTCTGTCTAGACACTATCAAGACTGAGCACGGGTTGTTCAGAAGAGTGCACTGTCCTGATTGAGGTATGATGCATATGAGTTTAACCGGGATCATACTTAATCTATTCTATACACATATTTAGTTGATTCATCTTTAATTAATGTGTAGAAACGAAAAAACCTATAATTTACGAGTATTTATAATTTGAATATGGAAATAAGGTGCCTATTACGTATTAGACAGTTTGATTTGCTATTAGTAACCTTGACACAAGTTGAAACCCTTCGGACAAATACAAAAATATAATAAAAAAATCAGCTAACATACTATAATATTACTGTGTAGGTACCATGGTAGTAAAATTGTAGAGTTAGTTAAAGATTAAAACATAGTCCCTCTATTTTAATGTAAATTATAGTAACTTTCCTACATGAGTACTACATAAGAAATATAACCAAGAGTTTAAATGAATTAGGAGGAATTCTAAACATTATTTGGGGTTGCAGCATTTCTGGATTGAATTTTATTATTGGATATTTCTGGGAGAGTAATAGATTGGAAATTGGCCTTGGCCTTTTGTGGCAACAAAACGGTGAAAAAGGAGAGAAACTTTTTGCGAAATTCCTTGCTGCACAGGAAGTAAATGTAAAAGTTGAGAGAAAAGTTGCACAACTCGAGATCATTGGCCATGGCTCTGAAAATCTGGAAGTAGAGATTTTTGTCGAATTTGTCCGAGTAGAAGATGGCGAGAAATGCTACAGGAGTTGTTGTCACGAAGAAAAGGAGGACAATGGCCGTGAGGAGAATTACAAGTCGTTTCTCTTCTTTGTAGATTCGCTTGGAAATCTTTTCACCACGAAGAAGAAGTTTCTCACTCGTTCCACTGAAAATCTCCTGCCTTTTCTGAGTGATTTGTCGAAAGCGACAAATGATCAGAGCATTCAGAACCGCCAAAATGAAAGCTGGACCAAATCGGACAATAATTTCCTCCAAAATTATGTACACTTTCCAAACATTGGTGGAAGTCACGTTGTCGTTCTCAATGGCGTCGTAGCTTAGTGTTGGTAACATCGACGTGGCATCAATGTACTCCCGCTTCGAGCAAAGCTTTTTCAACAGCGACAATGGAACGGACACCACGAATGCCACCACGTAGCAAACCGTCATGGACATACGAGCGTTGGATTCCGTGTGAACGGTTTTAAATTTCGTCGGCATGCATACCGAAGCAAAACGATCCACCGTTAGACACACCACAATAAAGATGCTCGACGCCATACACGTATTCGCCAACGGGAATTCCAAGTGTCCGAAAAAGAATGCCATCACCCACGAATCCGCAGGATGAACGTTCGTCTGTCTCATCTGAAAACAACATAAACAATACCAATATAACTCTTGTATTTTATTTAGTATTTTATATTCGTCATTTACTTTATGATCATTTTGATGACGTACAATTGTCAGACTTTATTGTTTTGAAAGATATTTTTAGAAACCATTGCCTCAAATCACAACGCTAAAGGTATATTCTTAATATTCTTAATATTAATGCAAGAATGAATGTCTGTACTAACGAATTTTTTGGTGTGCAAGGTGAAGGATGAGTTTAGTAAATATTTGCTATGTAGCATAATTAGTAGTCAGTACATTGACATATATTATAACATAATACACTCCACTGAACATGTATTCTGCAAGCCCTATGTTTAATTATTTTTAAGTAGATAACTTGGTTTATTATGGGCTGTCTCTTCGGGAAAAACTGGCGAGACAAATTCTCATTAGCCCTATTAGTAAACATAAAAACTTTTCTCACATAGTATGTATTGCTTTCACAATAATTCTACATAAAAATTACTTGTGTACTTCGATTTTCAGACAGTCTCATTCTCATTTACAAAAACTCAACTTTACTCAACTAGTAATTAGCCGTCTATAAACATAAAATACAACTGCACTTTTGTGTATAATATTACTTTTTAGTAAAAAAATATTTACATTCATTCGAAGTTCAGAGATCACAAAAGGACAAAAATGTGGATAGTCATTGTGTATAATAATTACACTAGTACCAGGAACGGGAAATTCAAGTAATATAATATTGCCCTTGAAAGCATGTTAATGGATAGCTTGTTTGTATTACATATTGCAAATACAAGCGAATAAAAATGAAAATTGCATTGGTCTAAAAATTCTTATAATTCTTATATTCCCGTTGAAGGTGTGATTTGCAGGAATTTCTGTCAATATTATGTTTTTATTAATATAGTATTTTATTATTACGACTTTGTAGCCTATACCTTTTAATAGTACTACCAAACTTTACTTTTTGCTCATTCTTTATGAACCTATCTAGGTATTACAGTACATCCTTCTATATTTATTTGTTTCTTAAAAATTTTTACGATACAACCAACTTACAAAATCTCAGAAGTTTTTGTGGAGGCGAATTTATGCTTATGTAAAATACAAATTACAAAGGCGCTTGTTAAAGTTTTTCTTGTAAAAAATAAACTGAGGTGAATTCAGTGACATATTGTTCAGTGGATTTTTATCGCAAAAACCCCAAACAGTTATGAGGGCATTACACACAATGGAGAATAATTTAATTTGCTTCCCTTTACTATACTCACTCAGTTTTTGAATGGACGAATTTAACAAATATTTTTCAATTTCTAAAAAAAAATATACAGATCTACGTAATCAGAAACTAATGCAATGTAGACGTATTTTGCAACTTTCACCTTTGGAAATCACATAATATATTAGAGTGATATCGTTGCAGCTTTTAGCTTATTATAATTCATAAAATAGGACAGAATGAGTTATAAGCACAGGATCTTTGGTGAACACTATAGCTAATGCGCATGATGCAGGTTTGTACAGTCAGGATCTATAATGTCTGAAAAAATAAGAGTAGAAGAATGACATTTAGCCCGTATCCCCACACGTGGAGTAGTGTGTCTCAAGTCATGGATCAGAAAAGGAAAAGTTTAAACTCGAATCTTACCTGGAGCTACAAGCTAAGTGTAAACCACAGTAATTAAACTCTGAACTTACAAAAGTCAGAAATTTACGCCTATTAAACCCTACAGTTTACTCCAATCACTAAGTCTCTGAATTAGCAGATCGTTCTACATTGAAATTTCAATTTCAAAAATCCAAAACAGCGAGGGCATATGCAATTAAGAGCAGCCTTGAATACAACAGTAAGTATTTCAGGCTCCATTAAAACCACGAACGGCTTTGAAAATAACCGGTATAATAAACTACAGTCCTCAGCTCAGTAGTCTCTAGTAGCTTAAATGGCCAGAGCGTTCCTTTGATGTTGAAGACAAAGTGTGTCAAATATTTTGGAGTTTTTTCTTATACCTTTTTAACCTGGTAGTTATTATTAAACATCAGTCACACTCAGTCCGAAACCATATGCAGCAAAGTTACAGTAATTAAAACGTACCTATATACCAAGGTACTTTTGGTCTCTCCCAGATTTTTCTATCCATGAAGAAAATCAAGAGAGTTGTCAACGAAGTAACATTTCACCCGAGTAAATTGAAAAGGCTTTGAGAACATCAAAGACAAAGTTATGAGGAATTTTGCTTTTTACATTGCATAATTTTAGCAAACGAGTAAAACTACAACACCAAAAAAGAATTAACTGCAAATATCTGCAAACAACGTAGGTAGGTAGTTATCACCAAAACTTGCTCTGTTGTATAAACTTCCCAGTGTGTTTGACAGAATGAGCTGAAAGAACTGACGTTTTCTGGTTATTACAAAACTTTTTGCAATGCCCTTCCACCCACCGTCTAAACCTCCGGCTACCCCATTTTTCATTTTCGTTGAAGACAGAATATTAGACATATATTGACGATCTGCCACATCCCATTGCGGTGAAACTAGCTTTATCTTGGACTGAGTAAAATAATGTATGATGAGACGCGTCTCAAAAGCTCAAAGAACATCATTTTAAATTTCCAAATGGGTTTTATGCCATAAATCTTCATAAAACTCAACCTAAACTCTTTTATTTTTACTGTATTTCTCATATTATTGTCTTTGTTACAGATATTACCTAAGCACACTTATTTCAATGTGTGCATTTTACCCGAAAGTCAAAAGTAGAGAAATAAGGTGATTCTAATGCATAATATATTATAACAGGCATATCAGGTCGAAAAATATAAATTCAAACTGACTTATTATTTTCATGTCAATGTTTTCACCCAACAATCCCCTAAATCAATTGTCTGTGTTAATTTTGATTTTTGGCAATCTGACGATATTTTTACGGACAGATATTTTTGCAGACAGTATTTATGCAATACTACTATGGTAATATTGTTCTTCTGGCCTGGATGATATGGTTAAAATCAAAAACATATCATTAGTGATCTATGTACATTACTTGAAGTAAATTACTAGTCTTCGATTGGAACGCTTCTACTTCTATTTGTTTTATTACTAATGTAATAAGTATTCATTCATTAAACGTATGATATGCACATCTGCGATTAAATTATAATTATTTGTCAAACAAGGTCATAGTTATTATGAAAGCGTAAATAGAATCAATGGCCATATTATTCAAAGGTTCATACGTTCAAAGGCAACGTAATTTGCACTTTGATGTTGTATAGAATTTAGACAAATTCCATTTATTTTCAAGGCTGACATGATTTTCGTGTTAGTGAGTAATCCACTCTCTTTTGTTCTTTCATATATGTAGGATCATGGTGTAGTTGCCTACAAATATAAATTACATGCTAGAGAAGAGGAAACAGATCAGATGTATTGCCACATATTCCATAAAAGAGCATCCTGTTTGAGTAGTCTAGCTTTATTTACCAATGAGGACTTCGAGCAATTTAGACCACCATACTTTTCAATTTGAGTAAAATACGTTAATGGGGGTTCCATTATATTTCTAAATGAAACGAGAAAATTATTCCGTCTTTGTGTCCTGTCTGTCGTTCACTCTTTAAAAGAATGGATTACGCGTGTTTTAATTTATTAGTAGGTATTAAAATTCAAGCGGTTCAATCAAACGATGTCTAGTCCGATTGACTTACCGCATATTTCCCATTAAACCATAGTACGGTTTATCGAAAATTGGAGTTCGTACCCGTTCGATTTTTTGGATAATACGGTTTATCATAGTATTACGGTTTATTCCTATTTTACCCCGTGGCCGTGCTTTCGTTAGCTTTGGAGACATTATTATGAGTATTTCAATCATATTCCAAGCTAAAATTAAACCGCATACTATTGAAAAATTGCATTTCTTCCCGTCAAACGTCGCATTTTGACTCAGCACGCTTCAGACCTACGTTATATTAGAGTGCTACGGTTTATTTAAAAATTTGGCACCAACCACCTACGGTTTAATAGTGTACTACGGTTTTTTGGGAGTACGATGTAATGGGAAATTTATAAATTCTTTTTATAATTAGGAAAGGCACTATCAAGAATACAAGGCGTTACCCGAGCAAGGTGCGAAGTTACTTTCTGGTTGTGCTTTTTTACCATTGGCAGGCCCTCAGGGTAACGCTTTGGCAATTCTTTCCCCAACGAAGGTTTTAAAACATCCTCGAAATGGTACCGAGCATTTACCTTTACATTTTTGGGAACTTTAGTCACTGGAATAGTAACCCTTCCTCTTACGGCTCCTATGACCGTGAATGGATTAAAAAAGTTATCGAAATCAACAACTAAATCTTGTAGGGTCGCTTCTCCTCAACTTCTACAGCAGAACGACTTTTGGTTTGCCATTTGAGACATGGACAGTTTGCGCATGCTTGTTTTGTCTCATCTTCTAAACCAAATCTGCGATTTTGCATTGTACATTACTTTTGGATACTTGGGCTAACTTTGTCAATTCATATTGGCTCGGGGGACTTTCTTGATTAATACGGGTATGGACTTTACCTATGACGGGCTGAATTCGCGCATTTCAACGTTTTCATTTGTATGGTGATAAGAAACCCAAGGGCACTAACAGTCTTCTTTTTTCAACATTATTGTTAATATTGGACACTGTACTATGGATAATAAGAGTAGTTTCAAACTTTAACTTCTTAACTGTGGTTCTGCAGCTGATTTTTTCTTTGGAAACGGCTGAAGCCCGCCCGTCCACTTCCGGGGGGATTTTGTAGACATATTGAAGCAAATATCAATATTTTAATTAATCGGGGGTAGGGGAGAATCAAGTTAGATATAGAATTATGCATCACTACTAAGGACTCATTGTGTGGGGATATTTGGGGGAAAAAAATGATTTTATACACGGCCCTACCCTCAGTATTTCTGTACTTTATACTTTTGATGCGGTGAAACAAGGGGCTTTAAATTATTAATACACATACCATTTCAATTTGATAATACGCAGACAGAAACGGAAAAAATGTCACTGTATTTGTATTATTTTACATTTTTCGAATGGATAACATACTTCGCTTTACATTGTTTTCAATTTTATTTTATGTGAGAAAATATAAACTCCGCATAACATTTGTTACAAACCATACTCTTTACAACAAGCGTTTACAACCAGTATCCTTACTTATGTTGGAAACCAATACCCTTAAGGGGGAGCGCACACTTTGAAATTATCCTTGAAACGAATTTAAAAGTAGAGCGGAGAGGAAGATCTATTTACAAGTGTTGGAAAGTTATAATCACTTAAATAATGAAGAGTGAACTTGTACGATAGATTCCATTATGAATACAAATTGAAAAACTGTGTCAACCATGTTATTCCTCACTCGACTATAATTGAAATTTCGAACAGTAAAATTTATAAATTTAAAATTTGGGCTTTCAGATACGCTAAATAAAAACGTCTAGTTTGTTAGGTATAGCGGTCTCAAGTTAAGTCTTTCAGCCGGTTAGACAAAAAACCGAAAGCTTCCCATAATCTTTTGTATTAATACAATGGGCTATTGTTGTATTTGTGAAGCTTGTCTTTTATGTCTATCGGCTGAAAGACTTAACTTGAGATCGCTATATACTAAAAACCATTTTAGTGTACATTGAACTGTAACCTCGTTCTCATCTCTAGAAAAGGTGTGCGCTACCCCTTAACAAGGTGTTTATAGGTAGAGCAACAAACAAAAATTAAACAAAACCCTTTATTCAGTTTTTTTAATTTTTTTTCCTGGATGAAAATGGATGAAAGGTTTGTTTGTTGCTTCGCTACCTTGTTACAATAATACAATATAATTAATTACTGAACTAATCCGATTATCAAATATTTGATCTACGTAGCCGTAATAATAACATTTGCATGAAATAATCCACATTCAGAAGATAATCCCTGAACTAACGAATGAGATTCGTAGAAAAGATTAATTACACAGTTTCAAAGACTTTGAGCAGCTCGTTAAATTTAATTGGAAACAATTCAGTCTGCTAAGTGGCTTAGTGTCAAGAGACCAGTTGATGAACTAACAAAACTATCAAAAGTTTAAAAATACGCCTAATCAAATCTATAATCTAATAATTCAGACTATAAAATATCCATAAGTAAAATGGTAAAAACATACAAATTCTGGATATAGACAGAAAACTGACATACAGCAATTCCAATGAGAACCTATTTTATGATGAGACTAATTTCATCATATTTCTATCTAGAAAACTATTTACTCTCTGCTAGAACTATAAACGTAATTTCGATGTTTAATCAAGATTTTGATTCAGAGAGAGCAATAAATCAATTATTATATTATCAAATATTTGGTGGCGCTCAAAAACAATTTTAAAATGCAATTAAAAACAGAAAAAAAATTCATCCTATTCGACGAGTGTTAGTTTTCGAACTTTACACTGACTTAAAAAAATAAGAGGAATTTTTAAAATTACATAAAAGTTCAGAAGATTGGCCCTCACCGCTTTTCTAATGAAATTTTGTGGATGAGTCAGGCATTGAACGCTGATCACGAATGTGAAGTTAGTTTTTAATTTTTTTTTATTTTGGCCGTAAACAAATCAAAACCTCCAAGAATTCGTTCCGTTTTTAAGTCTCGATTTCAACTCTTTTATTTCAAGTCTCATTAAAACAAGCAGATGTGAAGGTATCAAGACAAATAAGGTGTAAAATCAATGTAGAATTGTAATGAACCTTAAATGTGTCCCGTATGTGGGATTGGTAGAAGAAGGTTTGTCTATACATGTTTAAATATTTCGAATGACCTTGTACTTTGTACATAATTCATAGAACAATCGATTATATTCAACAACTATTTAACGAAGAAATACAACGAAGCATGCCACAATACTTTATTATTTGCTTGTACAAATTCTACCTAAGTAAGGTTAAAGCTCCAAACATTCAATCTTCTGTTTATTTTTTTTCTGTTTAGGTTTCTGTTATCAAATACTTATTTCGTCCTCGTGAAAAGCAATGGTAGACTTTTTTAACTTCATTAAGTCAGGTAATGTTTTAAGATTAAACGCTTACAGTTGTATATTTGTAAAAGCAATGCGACAAAAAGTGATAATAAACACTATTCTAGTCAGTTTTGTCATTTCAAACTAGATAGATAGAATTAATGTTTATTCAAGGGCCACAGCCCACAACAAATTCATTTCAAACTATAATTCGTAGCTCCGATGCGATGTCCGATACTAAATGATACAGCTTCTGGTCAGAATATCAAGGATTGTGGCACCTCTACTAAATATGTTCCTCTGAATCGTAAATAGTGCCATGTAGGATGCTTAAGTTTCTGAGTTACAGGCGATCAAAGCTTACGCTCTCCATCTAGCTATGCAGTGCGGTGTAGTTTCAACGATTTTAAAAAATTACTTCCTGTGAACTAATATTTTTCATCATAATTTTAAAAAATAGCTAATTTTTCGTAGTATTTTATCCCGTCAAAAAGCTAAATAACCTACATGTCACCATATTAGATTCAAGAACACATATTAGTACGCTAACATTGCATTGTGAATTACAGAATATTCTTGCATGTCAATTCATTAAAAGGAAACGTTTTGAACGTCAGCGAAGTGAATCTGGTGCAAATCTGAGGAAGAGAGCTTGTTGCTTCTGTTTCCTGCCAATGTCAATGTCATACTTTGGTATAAAAAACCAAGAGCATTTCAAGCAACGAAACAAGAACCAATTGTAAGAAGACTCTTCTCAACACTTTCATCGCTCTCTATATTTATAAGTAAATATTATGTGCCATCAGCTCTCCCTCTCTTTCTCCTATTACTGGCTGTCAAGCTATCTCTAGTTGAAAAACAAAATTTCGCCCAGGATTTCATTTCAGTTAGGTAACTAAACTCTGGCATTCCGCATTTAACATAGTGGGTGTGTTTAAGTGTATAAATAACATAGACGACTCTGCGCCCGCTGTGTCTGCATAAGGTCTAGGCTAACTAGCTCACTCGTAAAACATAATCTCACACAAAGTTTCTTATTACAATTATAAGTGCCGGTAATGTAGTAGTAGTTATCTTTTGCATGCATAATATCAGCTTCATTGAGGCGAGGGAGAAAGTGTTCATGTTCATCAGATTCTTCTCTATGTCTAAATATGAGTACAAGGTTTTGAGTAACTCACTTTTACTAGCAAAATGAACACAATGTTAAAACAAATAAAACTGCTTTTTTTAAATTTCCTTTTTTAAATTAAAACTATATAAATATAAAAAAAATAAATGTGATATTTTAATGCACATGTGGTTTTCAGTCCAATTCCTCAGGAAATAAAATACACAACTAAAGTTGTATTAATAAATAAAAAGGATCCATTCAAATCATGAATAATCACTTTAGTCAACAAAAATAATTATTTAAAATTACCTTGATGTTATATATTGTTAAACATGTTTTTCATTTTTTGTGTTAAAATAAGTTGTTCATTATACTGAGTCCAATAGGGATACCATATTTTGTTTATGGCAGTTATTAATAAATGATTTCCCCCCCTACTTGAACTAATAAAGTTGCTGAAACGTTACTATATAACTCTTTAAGTTACTGGAAGATAGATACGTAATGCAAAATTTAAACACAGACTTATTTAAAATAGCCTTGCAGCTACAATTCACAATGGCTTATATTTATGCATAATGCATAGTGTTTTATATTAAATGTAAAAGCCGTCGCCGTATCCATTACTTGTATATTTAGGAAATCTCTTAATGTCAAATAATTGCGAAAATGCAAGTATTTGAAATAATTATTTGAAAGAATGCGAAACCTTGACCACTGATTCGCAGTTGCAAAAGACGTAAATTTGATAGAAATGTTTATGACACTTGCTTAACCTTTTATATTACAACACTTGCCTAAATCAACTGCTAGAATACGATCTACTTTTACTCAAAGAAGGACTAACTCAATTTTCCTACTCATATCTCAACTAACAAAAATTGAAATAGAGACCATAGAAAAACTCGTGGCATAAGAATCTTCCTAAAGAAATTGCATGAAACGATAATGACTTAAGTTAGGTTAGTAAAGTAGAAGTACTACAAGATTATTATACATACTTTCAGTTATTTCTGCATCCTCGTAATACTTCAATGTGAAACTTAAGCTACTTCATTACCAATGCCAATTTTTGACAGCACATAATACTACTGCATTATTTTATTTACATACTGGGGGTATGAGAGCTGTTTGTTCTTAAATGTCTCAAGACTTTTTAATAAAAGTAACTCGGAAGAAAAGAAACTCTTCCTTTCAACTTATCGCTTCTCACACAGTTAATAATAAATGGAGGAGATTCGAGAACATTTTATGAGCAAACTCTTAATATACTCTTACATTTTATCGTGGTGCAGTATAGAGTATAGAGTAATGAAAATGATGACTAGCGTTGGTACGGCAGCGTTTGTTTGAGTATAATGTTGCAAATATTATCATACCCCGAGGTCTTGTAATTCCCCTAAACAATTTGATTATCATGTACGTCTTTTGGAAAAATAATTGTTTTAGTAGGTATATATAGCCCGAGACGACAAATTATGTTAAAATATTTGAAAATTGTGTTTCTTTGTGCCAGAAACTTAAAACTAACTATAAATAAAACTGAAAAACTATTATATGCCAGTTGTTTTTAGGCATGTGTTCTAACTTCTTTCAGAGCTACCTACCTAATATCGTTAGGATGTATGACTCTTTGTTGCATCTTAGAGATCCCCTGGAATTATCATAATATTTACTGCGTATGTATGTATGATATTACAGTGGCGATATACAGTACGTGTTGTGAAAATACAGCATCCGTCTTCATCTCGTTTTATAACATAAGTCTCACAGTAAATAAAAAAAGTTTGTGAGAGTTGCTTGTAACTAAAAGTTAAGTTATTTTATATTAAATTGTGAAATGCGTTGAGAAAGTGGACGAGGAAGAATTCCTAAAAAGTTTGCAAAAACAAAGTCGGCTTCTAAAGCTTTATTGTTTGACAACATTTGCAAAGGAGCCGAGTATAAAAACATTGACTCAGATGTCTTTGTCTGAAGAGACGTGTTTACTAAGAGGAAGATTCCGTGAGGCACGTCTAAGGCAATTAACAGAAACGTAATCCGTCGCATCGTCTGCTGGGTCTATTCTCATTCACTCCGGTTCGGTGGTGTAGAGATGAGAGTAAAGATTGGGTCAACACTGAACCAAGTCGCAACATGATATAACATATAATATAATCCTATAAACAATTCAACTTAAGTAACTGCAAACCCGACTTACTCTACTTTTACTCAACTCAACGTTTCCGCAATTTTCTTTCAACTCAAATTCTTTCCACAACAATCAAAAAGCATTTAGAAAAACATTGCGTCAAAAATCTACCGCCTTAAATGCAATTTAAGAATGGAGTTCACCTTATTGAAAGATGAGAAACAACTCCCACTAAACTAAATCCACGTCTTTTTTTAAATTGGACACAACATTTGTCGCCATTACATCCGCACACCTTAAATTATTGGTTTTTAATTATTTTTTCTCTCTGACATCGTTTTTGTCCCAAATTGAAAACTTAAATACGCCCTTTAATTAATTTTTATAGGAAAAAATGCACGAAACTTAGCAACATTAGATTAGATGGAAGTATAACTTTATGTTACCTACCTATTATATTATGCTATGGAGTCTTAATGGATGAGAATTTTGCATTCATTGTCAGTGAAGTTAAGCAACATTAAAAATGATGTAACATAAAAGCGTCTGGTTACCCTGAAAATGATTTTGCACTATATAAGCTGCAGTTATGTGTATACAGCCTGTATTTGACGAATGACAATGCATTGCATGAGAATTAATAGCAAAAGATTAGAAGGGAGCAGTTTTGCTAGTATTATTGTGAATGAACTTACCATCATTGGAACGGAACATATCAACACGCCAATGTCACTAAAAGCCAGTCCAATCAGGTAGGAGTACGTGACTCCTTTCAATGAAGGTCTCGTCAGTACAATCAAATTTAGAACGTTGCCCAAAAGTCCAATTCCTACCACGGCTGGTCCAATGATCTAAAATAAAAGGTGTACTTTGTCAGCATTGTATTATGAAGCTTTATATAACTAATTAATAATAATGTGTACTTATCATTATTAAAATATTACACTGCATTATGTACACCTGACAAAGTTTACACGCCGTATTACATTCAGGGATTGGGGAATTAACCATTAGCTTCGTCCCTGAATATCATGGATGCAATTTAAAATACATACATTTTGTAAATACGTATATATAATCCATATACGTATATTACGAAAACCTGGAGACTGAGTAGGACAATGAGTTTCATGATAAAATGCATTTTACAAGTTGGCGTTTATCGCATTGCCAGATGAGGATGAAATCTTGTCTCGTAAGATACTTGCAAAGCCCTCCACAATAAAAAGCTTATAAAACTTTTAAACTTAATATACCTAGATGCATTTTGTTCCTTTTACTGACGCACTGACTTTCTCCAAGGTTGCAAGGATTCTCTGTTTGAGTAAATTACTGAGAGTAATGAATATGAGAGCGGTGGCAATTTGAGATTCTAGGTTTACAGATTAAAACTTATAATCTTAATGACTTTTCCCACAAGCCACAACGGAAGACTGAAGCCAAGATCTACTGGTGTAGACATTTAGGAATTACACAGAATTTCTTCAGATAAAGGTTATTCAAAGTTCTGAGAAATTACATTAAATGTGTCGATAGAAGTAGATATCAAGCTATCACAAAGTATAATATTTCTGTGGTGGTCTTTAACTCATTGTGTAAAACTACTTTTGGCCTCATTTTATTACTTTTTTGTGTATTAAATTGAAAACAACCCAAATCTTTTGCTTTCTCAGCTAATTTTGCTAATGAAACATTTGCTTGGTATTCATGAATGTGAAGAATAACTAGGAAGATTTCCATGTATTTTGGATAAATACTAAATATAATTGGATTTTCATTCCTTTCAGACATACCTACATAATGTTTAATAATGTAATTTTTATGGGTAGTTCACTATTTGAGCTTTTAGAATCATTAAACGAATCCTGGAGAAAATTTTATTGTTTGAAAATATTGTAAATGTTAGGGGATTGTCTAGTTAATGTTTGCCATTGCCAATTGTCAAGTGCATGGTTTGGGTTATAATATCAACAAAGAAGGATAATCATCGTATGGAATTTGGCGAACTAATTTGATTTTCTCGGGTGAAAGACAACTTGTGGAAGCTGTTGCTGCGATGAATTTATTATTAGTTCAAATAACTCTTGGTCTGTTGGTGAGTTGCCAATTGTTGGAAAGTTGTCGTTGCATAAATGATCGTGTAAATATAAACCAACATAAACACCAGCGCTAATAATTGGCACAATATCCCTATGCTTAGAATGAGGGGAGATATAAATATTCAAGAGTATTTCTAGACTCAATATTAGAAATGCTATCAGACTTTATGTCTATTAACTCACATTTCAAGGCTTTATTATAATTCATCCGCACAATTTTCACTTTTTTAATTTCTCAGTAACTAAGATGACTGCAGCGTCTCTAACTGTAATTCCAGTGTAATATTACACTAACGTATTTAAAGCAACTTTTGAATAATTCTTAACAGCAAATTGATATGAATAATTTATGAGGTAGCTACTTTAAAATCGGTTGAGATAAAAATAAAGCTGTAAAAATAATGCTGTAAAAACGTCAGTGTGTGTATATTTATAAGTGAAATATATAGGATTTATCAGAGGATATTTTGCTTTTACATATGAATATGAAGGGTTATGGTTAGAATATATCCGTAAGGCAATCGTATGGAAGATGAAAAGTTTTGTTGTAAAAATCTTTCATTACTTTGATTTGATGTATGTTAAAATGTAAGGCTGTATTTACGTTAAGATGGTAGCAATTTCTCACACACGATTAAAAATAAATTTCCCTAGGTGTTAAGATGGCACAAAGACGTGTATCTGTATCTTAGAACTCTACCTAAGTTGCGTTGAATAATTTCTTGCTCACAAATCAGGAGTGAAAGGATTAAAGAACACTGTGTATAACTTTCCAAGATATGATTGCGTCTACACGCGTAAATGGAATGTTTTGAAAGTATTTAATATCTAGGGGCAAACATAATATTGTAAATTGTAGGATTTAATATCGTATATAGTTCCTAAGCAAAGTCAATTAGTTTAAAATAAGGAACCCCTGAACGGAAATGATAGTTAATTGGAGTTGTACTTTAATAGCTGTCTCAACTTATTTCTAAACTTCTTTAACAGGATTTTGCGTAGGAGGTTGAGTTTCATAACCAACCTCTTTCTACATAGACATGGATGGAAAAATGATAGTATTTATAATAACGAATTTTAGCTAAAGCTTATTGACAACGCTGTTGCCTTAAAGTTATTTACACATCCATCATTTCAGCTGCAGTTTATGAGACAAGCTTAAACGTCTAAAGTGATATTTTTATTTATTTGGAAAATAAACTTTGTTATTTTAATCTTTGACATATAACAGTGTGCAGTACTCATACAAAAATTGAATTTTAACATTATATAAATATATAATACAAATGTATATAGGGTATAACATAATATGAAATGGGCCAATAATATACATAGAATAAACAGAAAGTTTAATTAGGAATTATTTACTTACTCTGTAGGCAATCCACTGAACAACTTTCTTTTTCTCTTCAAATTCCGGATCATCAATGTCCGTTGAATTACTTTGCATGGTGCAAAACTCCATAGAGGATGAAAAGTTTTCAAAAGCCCCACCGGTCCTGAATCAAACAAATTTTTGGTCATTAGTTGTGCCTCATAATAATATTTATACTACAGTGAGCTCCACGTAAGCCGTCACATTGGGCTTTTAACATTAGTAGGTTACGTTCATACACAGGGTAGGTATTAGGAATAACAGCAAAACTGGCTTGTTGTCATCGATACAATTTGGTTTCGAATTTTTAACAGGTAACCATGTTAAAAGTCCTATCTAACGGGTTATGAGGCGCTCACTGTATACTGTTTTATTTACAAAGGATGTCAGTTGCGACATTGAATTCATTAGACTGCGAAGGGTAAACAGGGTTATTATGCAGAGTAGAACATTTTGTCATATAAAAAAGCATGCTCTCTTTCCCTTTCTTCCCACGTTTTTCGTCTCTTGAGAAATGAAGTGATAGTAATTCTAACTGAAATATATACAAATCCTCTACTGAGCCTAAAATGACAAGGTCGGTAGGTATAAGTTATTAATAAAAGAATAAATTACAGTCTTTCTGGAAGTCTCATTGTACGGAAAGCCACTTTCCGCACACAAAAGTTTTGCTTGGCGTATTCTATTTCTAACTCCAATTAATGAAAATGGAACATTTAACGCATCCTGTAGAAAAATAAAGGACACAAGTGTAGAGAATAAAGTATGACAGCTTGTGTGAAATACTTTTGTGTTACATGAAAGCATATTTTACGCCTTCGCAATTTTCTGAAACTTATTGGCTAAGTGTTACTGTGCTTATTCATTTTGGATTACAGCGATACCGGAAGGTCTTGCTGTAGAGGAAATGAATTTGTAATCGTATAGTTTGGAGTTAGACCAGGTTTCAATAACTCTAACATAGTTGTGATATATATGTATTAATAATTCCCCGAAAAGACTATAAATGTAACAACTTAAATGAGCGTTTGCCCATTTATAGTGGCTTAGTCGCTTACCACTTCGCCCTTCATCATCTAACTTTATTTCACGTAATCTCCTACTCTCTACCATACGAGAATGGAAAACGGGACACTTTCGTTCGTGTTCATTTCTTGGCCAACAAATTCATGCAATGCAGTATCAACACTAGTACAAATAATCCTCCCAACGTAATGGCCAATTGACCCAGATCTGCCGCATCAGCTCAAGATATGAAATAAAGCCATTCACACAGAATAATAATATGCTTAGAGATTTCCATTCAACTGTATTCTCTACATAAACAGCATCAGCCAGAAACGCTCTCTTTACACTCTTTCCAAAAAACCCACTAAATTCCCAAACCATTTTCCTTGGTTTAGATTCCAAACTAGTGCATTGCTTTCATTAGACAAAGATGTACTTATCCCGCCTACTGCTCCTACAAATCTTATAAATAAGTTTATATTATTTGTGCATCAAACCGCAACATAAAATTAGGACTCTCTAAAGTAGTCTCCAAGCAGAGCAAAACCAGATTGAGGCATGAGTTGATGTTCCATCCAACTAATGTCTCAATTTGCCTCTTTGATTTTGTCCCATTTAATATTCTATACAGTGTATACTATACAGTATACACTCCAATTCTCAAATTGCAAGATTCGACTGTTCTGTTGCTAAAAACTATGAAACATTGCGTTTTCTGTTTTCATCTTCGTAAAACAGTCGGGAATAGAGGAATTAGATTCCAGTGGAGATCGGTCCCAGACCGCACCACATGGGTACGGGGGAAAAACCTGTGGAAATCATCACGGCCTCGCAAGTTCGTAGAAATCGGTTTGGCCCAACCCCCGCCTCCGACGGGGGCGTGGTAGATTGCCGTGGATATTTTCTTTTTTTCATGCCTTGCCTTATCTAAGATTCCATTTTCGTTGTGCAACTACCAAAAATGTATTTTTGGGCTAAAAAATCTGGAAATATCTAAATAAAGTTTTAAAATTTCTGGAGGGCCCTGTTTTCCAGCTCTTAATACTCTTAATACAGCCTTATTGCTAAAGTTTGCGAGTGAAACCTAATGCACTTATTTTTAGTGGGTTCAAAGTCTATATGTTTTTCAGTACAACTTTACGTCGCTTTGGAAAAGAATTGAGGTCATAAATAGGTAGTTAGGCAGCTTGTAAGTAGAAAGAATAAAAAAGTAATTTTTATTGTGAGAAAGAGTGGTGTGTTACATGTGCGTCAAAAAAGAGTAGTTACGTTTTTTACGTGTATCCAACCTCAAAATCGTATAGCGAAGTAAATCGCAGACTTCATTCACTTCAACTTTTCATCATTCATAATAATATTTGATTCTCCCAAAAAGACTTGAAAGCCCCTTTGTGTCGTAATACATTTCAACCCACTCATCCCATAATATACATTTTCAATCATACAGAAAGCATTACTCAGACCTTGACTTTATACACTTCGCGTAGCATTTACCATTTCCCCCTTCAACAAAATCCGTTTGTGACGATTTGCTAATTACAATTTTCCATGACTCTAATGTACATTAAATTCATCGTTTAATTTATTCATTCATTCATCAAAGTAACAACACGTCACCCCAACAAGATGTTTCTGAAACTCAAAGTGCTCTTTAATAAATAACTGTTTCAATGATACTGCTTATACGTATACTGAATTAAGAACAATATATGCAAGGCCGTATCCAGAAACCACTTCGGGGAGTTGGATAATCAAAACAAAAGGCACACAAGTGTTCATTGTCGGGCGTGCGCGAATAATATGAGCCGAATTTGGATAAAATAAAATTGGCTCGTAGCGCCAAAAATTTCATTAATTTTTGTCTTTTATGGCAAAAAAAATCCTAGTTTTTGGATTGGGGTGCACCATACATGCCCATTCCTTGTATACAGACTTACAATTAGTTATATGTATTAGGCAGCATTAACAGAAATTAATTAAATGTAGGAGAGAAAGCACTGGTGAACAAAAAATATGGGGGTTAAATTTAGAGTATTGCATGGAGTGATATTATGCTTTCGTCTGCTAATACTACTTTTTGTCTGTGGGTATACACATTAGTGCGTAAAGGAAAGATGAAGTGAAGGAATATTTTGCAGACTGCATTGATTGTCAGAGCAAATAAAAGTTGTGGGACACGGTGCAGTGAAAGCTTTTGAGTCATAAATAATGAAAAGCCATGGTTGAAGACAAAAAGGTTGCTTGTCAGGTGAATTAAAGAGGGAATGGGTGAATGACACTCACCTATCGGTTGTGCACTATAGGCGCCTCTCTGAACTCAGTCTAGTTATGTCAGTCAAACAATTTTATTAGTTGGAAACCTCACAACTCTAATCCAAAACGACTTCAGAGAGAAGGATCAAAAGCCCATATGGTGTACTGCATCCTTACATTAGGTGTCACCTCTTACGATTTCAATTTTTTTAACTTCTTTAAGTTTTATCCATCATATAGGTACTCCATCCGGTACTAGGACAATATCAACCCAACCAGGTGCAGCACCATACCAGGAACTTGGCGACCATACAAACAATCTGCCTAAATACGCCAAATATACAACACCATTCCGTTCTGTGAACTTGCTACACTATTCACCCACTAAAAAAGCTAACTAGACTACAGTGTGTCCCCGGTATCTGTTTGAGTGGTGACGCATGGTACTACTTTCACGTTAGCTCATATCGCTGCCAGACAACAATATCTTCGATGGTGGGACAACATGAATACCGTAGAATCAAATAATCTGGAAACACTACTTATACATTAGTAGAATAAGACAAGTGTTAATACCATAATAGATTCTTTAGTTGGTATAGTAAGGATAGATACTGTTGTTGATAAATAATTGATTTAAACTTCATAGGTTTTGGAAAAATTAGTTTTAAGACGCATACAAACCCTTAAATGATTAGACAACCAAGGTGTGATAGTATTATAATGCCTACCAATGTGTATTTAGGTAATGTTTCCAAGTTAGTGTTTGCTCATGCAGTAGAACATGTGTAGAGCTGGTAAATGAAAGCGACATGTATTGCAAACTCGAACCCATACTGAGGTCACACTGTCATGTCTATAGGTGAACTTGGTAGACTTTGCCGCTTGTACGTTTATTATATGTGCTAGCTACATATATATAATATTCTGCCATTCGTGTCCACCATGTCTCAACCTTCACGTGCATTTGCTATGACATCAATAGTCTGTATAGTATTCTCTGCATTCATCTTTCCATTAGGAAATAATGTTTATTCATCAAGAATAAAAAAGTACTTGCAGATGACGGCATATTAGACTTTTTGTTTCTATTCATTTGGTCCTCTTAGCTTTAATCTCTCTGTTAGTATTAGTAACACTAACACTGTCTAACATTTATAGCGAATTTAATTCAGTGCATTAGTCATGTTGAGTAAGAGGCACTTTAAATTTCAGAAAAATTCAGATCTTGTTGGGGTGACATGGTTTTATAAATAAATAATGAACGTCATGGAAAGTTGCAATTAGTAAATCTTCAAAAACGCATTTTGTTAAAGGTGGAAAAGGTAAAATCGAAAAATGGAACGTAGAATGAAATGTAAGGTGATCAAATGAGACTTTCAAGTATTTTTGAAGAACCAATAATGTGAGTGAAAACTTACACTTGTCATATATCTAGCGATATTTGTAATATGACACTCAAAACTCTCAAGATGAATGTATAAATTTTATGTATTACAGAAGATCAAGATAGACAGCTAAGTAATGCTGGAAAGTGAACATGATTTGTTGCAAAGTAAATAATGGAGGCTCTGTGAAAAATGTGTGGCTCGTTTCACTTTTTTCGACAAATGGTAAATAAAGAGTGAAACTGTTCGAATAATTTTGCACCTTTAGTTACGGTCAAGGTTCAACCTTGTCTATTTCTATATGTAATGGATATTATAATAATACAGTAACTATTGTACGTTTCGCAAAAAATGAAGCCAGCAAACAGGCTTATAATTAATACAGCCTCTGAAAAAATTATTCATTTATTAATAGAACTATTACTCAGAATGTGATAAAACTTAATTTAAGTTAATTTATCCATTCAAACCAAATAATTAAGTATTTAAGTTGAAACCAAACAGGTTTTTTGTGTTCGGGTTCGGTTCGAACAAATTACTGTTCGGGTTTGGTGCGGTATTTGCTCAAAATTCTTGATCGGTATTACTGACCGAACCGAACACCGAGCATGTTTGGTTCGGTCGGTATACTAAGTTATATTGGATGAGGACTACTTTTCTATTTAAGAACTAGCTGTTTTTGTTGATATGGACATAAACATTAACGACGAAGATAAATTTTATTACAATGAATTTTTCAAGAAGTGTCCAGTGAACAAAAATTGAAAAGAACTGTATAAAGATACATGCTAGCAATATATAAAAACGCCCCCTTATACAGGGGGATGGCATATGGGCAATTACACCTCTCAAAATTCAAAAGAGTTCATTTTATCACAAAAGATCAAAACATTCGATATTTTGCGCGAAGTATTTTACGCTCAGTGCGCGAATTTGATGCATTATAAGTTCATTCGATCCAATGTTTTCCTCCTAAGCGATATTATAAACCATATTTGTGACTTATGTTGGGGTTTCGCTCTAATCGAAATGGATTTCTGGTTACGACCTTGTATCAAATGTCTACTTTTTACAATAACATTTTTACCCGTAGCTAATATAATATACATATACTAACATTAAACTTACAAGTAAAAACGCTAATTAAATTAATTTACGTTTTAATAATGGGTTTTTAATTAACTGTAATGTTTTGCGCCAATTTATGCAATAAAACTTAACCAGTTCTATTAATAAACATGTTGTAATTTCAAAATTGTGTAATTTTATAAGTTCTATTTATTATTTGGATTATTTAGATATTATTTGGATATTCAGGAAATATTAATTAACAGTAAATAAGCTATTTAATAAGCAGAGTTGTGCAAATGCCGGCAAAAGTAGAAAATACCATGCCAACCGGTAAATAGTGGTAAATACCGGCATTTACTGGCATTTTCC
>JAQFYB010002811.1:0-22386 GCA_034694085.1 Pogonognathellus longicornis | reverse complement strand
TGCCGTAGAAGTGGCCCAAAGCGCCCCCCATGCGCTGGGAGATGGGGGCTGTTCACCCGGAGATCAGCACCGGGCGGTGGCACCAAATGAGAGCGGGCCTGCCGCACAAGTGCCTACCACAATTGTTAATACGGGAATAATACGAGAAACCCTTATAAAACTGCTTTTACCAAAAAAGAAAACTAACACAATTATTGCGGCAGCAAAACTAAAAGATTGTCTAAACCTCTGTACCTCCAGTCTTCCTTATACAGTTTCCCAAGCGGAATCTGATGCAATACTCACCGAGTTAAAATATTTGAAAAAAAGGTTGAAAAAACTTTACGTAGTTGAACATAACTATCGTTATAAAGATTTCAGAATTGATAATATCGATTGGGTTGAAGGTAATTTTGTATATAACAAACCTTTCCCCAGCCAGTTACCTGTCCAACAACCAAAGGAAGTACCTCCAGCTCAAAAACGGGGAGCTCCTCAAAAACCATGGGAACAACTGGCCCCGAGTTCAAAACGTAAAAAGATTGCTAAACTAAGTGAGGCACAAAGAAAAGAGCCAAAAGAAAAATTACTAACTGCCACGACTAAAACAATGTACACATCACCTTCTACAAAACCAATTGGATTGGTACTTAAAAAGGCAATAAAAAGTCCCAAAAGAATTGCTGACTTAGTAAAGAAAAAGGTTTGCCAGCGGCGAAGTACTCCAAAGGAAGCACTAGGTTTGCTCTTAGATACTGGAATCAGCAAGGAGGTTTATATTACTTTTAAACAATTCGCTGCCTCCTTTGGCCATAATTTTCTACCCAACTATAAGTTAGTGAGCCTCGAAAAAGAAAAATGTAGTCCTCCAAAGGATAAAATACACGTAACTGAAACGAAAGCTAAAGTAGAATTACAAGCATTATTAAATCATACTGCCGAAAGATTAGTGGCAGTTCAAAAAGAGCCCATTATTCAAGATCTTCGGGCGACAAACCAAAAGGAATGTACCACTACCCTCATTTGTAAATGGGGATTTGATGGAAGTTCAGGGCAAGCTAATTATAAGCAAAAATATAGCGCATCCAACGTATCTGTGAAACAAGACTCAAGCATATTTGTAACAACTGTGACTCCATTGAATCTATCCAATGTTGATAATTTAAATAAAATATATTGGCGAAATGCAACCCCGCAGTCTACAAGGTACTGTCGTCCTATAAAAATAGAATTTGTAAAAGAAGACGTTGCAGTTATTAAAAATGAAAAAGCAGCCATCCAGTATGAAATTAGTAAGCTCGAGGACTGTGTTATCCAACTCAATGACTGCACTATAAAAGTAAAATTTAACTTGCAGTTAACGGTAATTGATGGAAAAGTCTTAAATGCAATTTGTGATCAAAATTGCTCATTAAATTGTCCAATGTGTAAAGCACAATCTAAAGACTTTAATAGTTTGGAGAATCTTGGAACTAATATGTTTTTGCCATCAGCCGATTCTGTTTTTTATGGCATTGGCACTTTGCATTGTTGGATACGAGCTATGGAATTTTTGCTTCATGTTAGCTATAGACTTAAAATAGAAAGTTGGCGAGTACACAAAGAAGATATACGTGAAAGAAAAAAGATGATACAAGATAAATTATGGGACGAATTGGGATTAAGGGTAGATATTCCGAAACCTGGTGGCAGTGGTAATTCCAATGATGGAAATACTGCCAGGAAAGCTTTTCTAAATTATGAAAGTTTTGCCACCATTTTAGGTATCGACAAGGAACTAGTCAAGGACCTTAGAACTATTTTAATTACTATTTCCATTAATTTGCCAATAGATCCTCATAAATTTGGCAACTTTTGTACGAAAGTAGCGGTCGCGTATGTCGACAAATACGATTGGTATCGAATGCCTGCTACAATTCACAAACTGTTAATTCATGGTGAGGACATTATTACTAACAGTGTACTCCCTATAGGAATGATGGGGGAAGAGGGCGGTGAGGCAAGGAACAAAAATTGGAGAAATTACAGAGAATTTCATGGCAGGAAGCGGAGTCGTACACTCAATTTGTTTGACGTGTTTTGCAGAGGACTTCATACCTCCGACCCGGTTATGTCCGATATATCAAAAACAAAACGACTAGATTCAAGAAAACGGCTTCCATTGCCAGTAGAAGTTAGGAGTTTATTGTTGGCCCCATATGAAGAAACACTTACAACTAGAAAAGAATTGTTTCCCCCTATAGATGCTTCTGCTTCAGACGATGACGATATACATCAAGACATATCATCAATATTTGAAAATTCAGATTATCTAAATGAGTTGATCCTTGTAGATAATGGTGAATTTGACGACAGTTTAGATTAACTGGGTAACACAAAATATTGAGTATTAGGTAAAATGTTCGAGATTATGATGGGCATTTGAGATCTTTCTTTTAGGAGATACTGGGGCTCTTTCCGAATTAATACTAAAATGCAAGGACCGGGCAACCAGTCGCCCTTTGACGAAAAATACTGACAGACAGTATGCAGGGCTTGAGGTCACCCCTGAACGTAAATTATAAACAATAATTGTTTAATGTAAATCCGTGATGTAGTCGCGGGTATTGTTATTTGTTAGTTTTCAAAATTGTATATCTCCGAAATCACTACGAGACCCAACAAGTATCGTGATATACAATGATAAGATTTACATATTTTATCTTGAATTATCTTTTTGTCGGGAAAAATATTTTTTCAAACACTGTGCACTGGGGCTCTTCCCAAAATAAGCCTACCCTGCGGGGTCCCGGGCAACCAGTCGCCCTTTGGCGCTAAGCACTGACAACCCGGCGATTAATTTTATTAGGTATTTATATATATCAAAATGGATGTTCACAGTGTGTACTATGTTGCCTGGGTAATCAACTTTGTCTCATTTTGACTACTGAACTTTAAACCTCAATAAATCCAAAACCGGGTAATTTCGGGTTATTTGGCCAACGGGATATGATTGGTGGGTCATTGGACTACCAGATGCATATAAAAACTTCTGTCCCAAATGGTGCCCTCAGAATCCCTTGTATATTACTGCAGGGAATTATGAGCGTTCAGAACGCAAAATGCCCCAGTGTGCACTATAAATATAAATACAAAGTGCTGCATGATATAGTTACATGTTTGTTGCGTATGTTCCATGCAATGCATTTAGAGTCTTGTGCTATCTTCTGTGTGTTAAATGTAAACAACAATAATAATATAATATTATAGAAATTGTTAATAAGTGGGGCGGCACCTTAGATAGTAGGTAAATTAGTATTGATCTGGTTCTGCTAGAAAAAATTCGCTATCTCGAGAATAATAATATTATTACTGTAAAGATCTGTTAGTGGATAGTTGACGGATTCGGTGAGCTGCAACAACAGTAAAGTAACTGGCGACTAAATAAATAATTAGAAATGGGTGACCTGCTGATAAATTCTGACTTCGTGGTTGTGTTATTCTCTTATTAGTGTTATTGTTGATTTTGATGTTGGATGTCGAGGAACCATCAGGCTCAGACGTACGTACACTTCACTTTGCCAATAAAATAATCATTATGCTGTTTGTTGTTGCATTCTATGTCGCATATTTAATCGTCATAATTTAATGAGTTTATTACCACTTCAGTTTATTGTCCAAAAACCAATCTGCTCTAATACAAATCATAAAAATAATTGAGATCAAAGCCTAATCATCGATTGCCAAATCTTTCTAAAAAATATCCGTCAGTTTTTGTTTATTTCAACTCGTAAATACAATAAAATGGATAATGAACTCAAAATATTGAATTTATGACAAACCATTCAAATGTTAGCATTGTCTTATTTGTAATCGTAATTGACAATTTACGATTGACACGTAGTTTATCTGATAATACATAATAATAATAGTCAGTTTTGTTTTATCGTCTATTTATCAATTGGGAGCTTCCTTACTTTACTACTAACAACCAAGAATGTCATAAAGCTTTTCCAATTTTTTACATATTTCAGTCATCAGTCATATTTCAATCGCCATCCTTGCTTGTTCACAATTGTAAAAATAATCCAATAGATGTGTCGACAAATATTTAATAAGTGACTTCTCTGCTTGTATGAATTACATAATTCAAAATTATAGAAGCAAACTGTACATTCAGCACTCATATTCAGCATTAACAGTAATAATTTAATCGTATTTGTAATTGGCGATATAAAAAATCGTCAAAACAAGTCATAATTTGGTTGTTAGTATCTGTTAATTTCTTTGAAAGGACAATGAACTAGTATAATAACACATTTTATTGTTTAACACATATTTATAATAATAACACATTGAGCATGGTTTGTTTTGTAATGGAATGACACATTACTATTTTTCTATCAGAATTTTTATAGTTATAGTTATTTTAATTATTGCCAACTCATCTTTAATTTTTATAATTAAATTGTCCTGAATTGAACTTCCTGGTCAATAGTTTATTGTCCCGTTAACCCTAAAGTTTTTATACCAACTTGTTAGGATATTGTTAGGCGGGTGCCACAATAATATTCACTGTAATGTAATTGATTTGCATTCTTAACATTGTGTATGCATATTATATTAATGCACTAACTTTTAATATTGGGTTATTAAAAATGTATTTATTAAATATCTGAAACTTTATTTTGTTGTAGGCATGATAGTACAGCAGCTGTCTAACTTTTTCTTGGGTTGTATTGCTGATTCTATGACGTATCACAACAGTTGTAAGTGTCATTTAGTAGCAGTCGCAATGGGAAATAATCGTCAAGGGAAAGTTGTTTTTCAACACACGCTACTAATGTTGTTTTCCATGCGGTGCGTAGAGAAGAAGAATCTAGTCATCATTCAACGACCAGAATCAATTTATTCACTATCGCAAGTCTAAATCAGGTCATTTGTCGTACAATTTTGGTTTTCAACCAACCACAACGCTATTATAATGTAATGACTAAGATAAATTAATCGGTGATCGAATTCCTTGACGAATCTTCAAGACCGACTTCACAATGGAACTGAAAGTGTGGGTGGAAGGGATTCAGCGGATAGTATGTGGCGTAAATGACAAGACAACATGTCAGGTACAATTCAACATTTTTAATTGATCCCATTTGTTTCAAACTAAGTAATATTATTATCTTCATGATGTCAACATGTTTTTGATAGCTCGGTGAAAATTGTATTAATTTTTTTCAAATCATATTATAAGTACTATGTAGTATGTACCCTGGTGAGAACTGAGAAACCCTTATCCTTAAAAAATTATATTGCTACAGAAGAACTTGGTCACTGTTTGTAAATACCTTCACCAGTCAGAAATAATTTGCCTTTTTTGATTGACTACGAATTCTTTTATTTTTAATCTTTACAGGATGTCGTATATGCGTTGGCTCATGCAACCGGGAAAACAGGGCGCTTCACACTTATTGAAAGGTGGAGGAATAGTGAACGACTTTTGGCTCCAAGTGAACAACCCTTGAAGGTGTCGTAGCAGAAATTACATAAATTGCATCTTTTTTCTTGTTTGACAATTTACAATTAATTTTATTATGTGTTGTTTACTCAAAAATATGGAATATAATTTTTTTGTTTTAGGTTCTTCTAAAATGGGGAGAACATTCAAGCGATGTGCAATTCATATTGCAGTGGTCTCCATTGGATCCAGGTGGAACACGGATGGGAAAAAGTGGGGCGGGTTTGCCAGATGGTATTAGTCAGAATGAAGCATCTCATTCCCCATCCTCCCTGTCGTCATCTAAATCTACGAATCATTCAAATCTGCAAAGTGGCGTCGGTCATGGAATGAGCAGTCACCCTTCAAGTCAGTCATCAAATGGCCCTTCAAAAAAGAGCATCTCTTCGTCCACGATGTCACCCTTAAGTTCAAACGACTGTAGAAATCTCTACAACAGGGATATAGATGATGGTGGTGGTGGGAGTAGTCGAAGTGATTCGAATGGCGTGGCTGCGTTAGGCAGCAGAGGAATTCCTCAGCGCGATAACGATGTAAATAATCGCGGATTTCATAACAACAGTTTATCTCCCACGAACAGTTCTCCCAGTTTAAGTGAATTGTGTGGAGTTAATCCGAATGGGAAAGTGATTACTGGTGTTGGAACAGCAATGTCATCCCTTTTAATTGAAGGGAGCAAGGATGGTGGTGTAGTGTCATCGTCTTCGTCGTCAAAACTTAAAGACTTTAATTTAAGTACCCCTCCTCCTTACAGAGAGCCACCCAACCCCCACAATAATCCTGTAGGAAGCGGTGTAAGCTCTAAAGGACTTTTACCCCCTTACCGAGAACCCCCTCCTCCCAATCTCATGTACCACCAGAATCATCCCATAAGTGGACAACAAAGACTAGCCAATAATAATTCTCTTGTCTTGATGCAACAAAAACATTCTGGGAACAGTGCCGGAAGTGGTGTACAAGCCAATCCTAGTGTCATTAATGCTGGCCACCACTCCCCCTTCAACAATTCAAATAACAGTAGTAGTGGCGTCATTAGCCCCAATAGTCTTTGCAGAGATGAGCATCAGAGTGGTTGCAATAGTTGCAACTGTAATTGTGCTACAAAAAATAAGGATTCTACTAGGCTTCCACCGCATACCCAACAAGAAGCGTTTTTTAATAGTCCTGATGATAACTCGGAAAATTTTTCAGCGCCGTGGAAAAACCAGGTTAGTAACTCTACACGTAACTCTTAGTGCACTTGTAGGCATGACAGTGGAAATATTGTTTGTTGCTTTGCATCACCAATTACAAGGTTTATGATGGGTGGAGTGGTGGACTAAAGATTAAAGTAAAGTATTATGTATGCCATTATATACTAATTACGAATTAATACGAATTATATACAAATTCTTCCTGAACTATACCTTGTAATTTAGTAATTAGTTATATTATGATTCAAATCTGTTGATATCACTAAAATGAATTAATTATTGTTTTACAAAATTAAAAAATTCAAATTAGTTTATATCATTATTTACTATCTTGATTTCAATGTCCAAAATACCAGAGAATGTAATTCAAGTAGGTATTGGCTTCATTGAGGGTAGGAGGTGAATGACCGTTGTATTTCATTCATGGTGTAATAAGATAAATTATAGTCAACGAATGCACATGACAAAGCACCATTTGATAATTAATTCGTTCTTTACTGATAGTGGAAAACAATTTATGTTCATATCTTGATTTATCTCCCTATTTCCGACTTAGTAAAGGTACAGAAGAAAATTAATGTTTTCCGGCTTAATTGATAAGCGAATAATAATAATTTGAAAATTTTAATGATAAAGGTGATCACGACACGTTTCAATCAACTAAAGTATCGCGAAAGTTGCTTAGTTATTGCTTAGTTATTAATAAATCCAATAAACAGTTTGTTCTTTTATTCAATTGCAAATGCAAATGTTGTACACGAAAAAGAAATTTTTATTATTTATTATCAATTAGCAAGTAAGCAATACGACGGGAAAACATTATTCTTGAGCTGTGCAACCTTTTGATAAAGAAATGTCTAGGGTGGATCCAGACTTTGCTAACTGACAGTGGTTTATAATTTATAGCAGTATTCTTAAATGATTGTATTATACAATTGTGAATTTTTACGTCTACAAGTTCGTTATAGTTTTAGCAATAGTAATGTTTCATTAATAAATTATTGTGATATTTAAAGTGTGTTTTATTGGTACGTCCACAGGACCAATCAGTTACTAATGGAGATGTTCAGTCATCCAACCAAAACGGGAGTGCACCGTTGCAGTCACCCGTATCCGGCTCCAATTCACAATACATTGACTTGGTCCGGCTCATTAATTTACAACGAGAAAAACTTACTTCCCAGCAAGCAGAGCTGACACAAGTAAATTATATTTTGTGCTGTAAAATATTTATTACCTGGTGGTGATAAAAAACCACTAAAACAACTAATTGACAATTATTATTCCTAATTGAAAAATGAATTCTCCTCTAACTGATAACAAAGAATAATGATTGTGGTACATCCAAAAGATGTAATACACCATGTAATTATTCTTAATTCCTACATATCAAAAAAACGTTAAATATATATAACGAGATTCTTAAAGTGTGTAGTAAGACGTAAACCGACGTAATAATAATATACAAGCTTTAAGTGTGCCAAAATATTTATTCGCGTACACATGTCTTTGCATTTTTATCATGCTTGCGAATTAGAAAAACATGTAAACGACCGACACAAGTATTTTTCAAGCAAAAATAATTTATGTAACCGTAGTTCTAGTGCAGTGCTGCAACATGATGGTACTAGAGCACCATGTAGACTGTTCTTTCTGGTTTGTGTGTCTGAGTTATTTGGCATGAAACTCACCGTGTGTAAGTAACTGTGAACACTTTATAACTATTTCTGTTTATTTTTAGTACGATGCTGAAATAATGTTTTGGGAAGGAAAAGCTCGAGAACAGCAACGGCACATGGAGTACATAACAAAAGAAATTGCTCGTTTGGAACTCGTCAGTAAACAGCACGAAGGTCAAGTTTTAACACTGGCCCATTTAGAAGAAGAGCATGATTTCGTAAAGCAAGAGTCAGACGCACTTAAAACAGAATTAAGTGGCCTTCGAAACGAACTTACAAAGTGCGAGAAAGAATTAGTTCAATGCAAGAATCGGATAAGGTATTCGAACATGTAATCAGAAATTATTATTATTCACACAAATAACTCATTGGTCAGTTGGTGGTGGGTTGAACAATTTTTTTCATGGTGTTGTTTTTATCATGGACTTAGAATGCTGGTGGATGAATTACGGAGTAATCAAATGCACATAAACCAGCGACAAGAAGAGTGGGTGCAAAGAGAGGCGAATACTTTGAGTGAAATTGAAAGACTCAAGAAAGAGTTGGATGTAGCCAGACGGGAAACAGATGCTGTGTCTGACTTATCCGGATCTCTGGACAAAGAAGTTCACTTGTTGGAAAGTACCTTGATGGAAAAGAAAAGGCAAATGGAGCGTCTTGTGGCAGCAATGAAGGAGGCGAATCTGCAGAGCTTAACTGTCAACCCGCCGGATGAGACAATTGATGGTTCTACTCATCATCGATCAGGAAGTACAAGAAGAATGATTGGGTCACCCAGACAGCTAGAAAATGCAGCTCCCACCAGCAAGAATCCTCACGGTGTCTGGGTGTAGGTGACACCGAACAGAACTTTCTCTTCTAGAATCTTGCGTCTTTATCTCTCTTCGTACCCGGCTGTTTTGCGGCAGCACGCACACAATGCACAAATAAAATATCATCGACGACGCTATATTATATTATTATTAATAATATTAACATAGAGATTAGAATAGAAGAGCATAATATCTGTAGCTATAATATAATGTAATGTATACAAATACTATCAATTATGGTCAACGTTAGTATAACATAGCTTCCTTATCATATCACAGCCATTTGAAGACGATGGATAAGTCAAACATGTTCAAATCCTCCGTTTTCACACAGTAGGTGGATAATGGTCAAAGCTTAGATTGAGCAGTGTCGTTCTTGTTTTTTTCTCGAATCAAGTGTGAAAAAGGAGGATTTTAATGTTTCGAGTTTATCATCTGATTATAACAGCGTCAACCATTGAGATCGGTCTGAAACTTTAGTAATATTATATAAAATGCCTTGAAACCCGATAGTTAACGAATTAAGAATAATATTTATGCGAAAGTATAAAGATAGAATATTGCAGCTGACATTATGTAACAAGAATTGTCACTTTTTGAACACAGTTGCAGAAAGCGTAGTTTGATACGTACATGATATTGATTGTTGCTACCAAATGTCAAGATTGATGATTTAACTAAATAGTTTCCTGAATTACAGGATTGTGTGGATAATATATTATGAATTAATATAAATATGTCGTAAAAAGATACTAGTGGTTAAGCAACAGCAAAGCCGTGTTTGTTCTATTAAGTAGGGAAAGAATTGCAAAGAGTTTAGAGTTGAAGAGCCCCCAAATGAATTTGGAAACTCGATACTCCTTCTTATCGAGTTAGTAGCGGTTAGGTAATTTATTTATTCTTAGTTAGTTACTTACAACTACGTGTAACCCGTGTGTGTTTTGTTGGTTTGTTTTTGGTATTGATGGAATGTACGTCATGAAATTAAAACGTAACAACAATCAATCCATATAATATGTAGGACAGTAGAATAACGAATCCTAGGATTTGCTAGTAATTATTATTATAAGAAAGCATTGATTTGATGCAGAAGAATAAAAAGGGAAACTTTAAATGAATGTCTGTTAAATTATTGTATTATCGCAGCTGCTCTTTCACTACTACGTCTGTTATTACCTACTTGATATACTTACGCAGTAGAATATTCTCTTACTGTTACCCCCTTCTGTTTTGTAGTAGTAGGGACATTTATAGGGACAGGGACAACCCGCAATATAATGTTTTCTTTCTTACTATTTCTTTGCGTTGTACTACAAAGTGAGTTCAGACACTGTACAGTATTAATATTGCCCAGAGTAATTTAATGCAGGAAATGGAAACGGAAATGAATTTCTAATTTGTAATTGTAGTAGTGCCACAGTATTATCAGCGCAATAAGGAAATTGATGAATCTCGAGATAAAAATTGCAACATTTGCGTAGAAGAGCATTTCATGCGTTATTTAGTTACTCTCACACTAATTATTGAAACTGTTATTAAGTTTAACTGTTTGACTTGTGTACATACCACAACAAAATATGTAATAATGTCAATATTTTAAGTTTGTTAATATCGTCACGAATTTTCCAGCATTTATAGCTAATTGACCTAAGTGCTACAAATCATTAGAAAATGATATGCATATTTTAGTAGTGAAATTATTCTATTATCAATTGTGTCACAGTCACAGATAATTATAATTCGAAAAGATTTGTAATTTTCGACTATCTAATATCTGAACGCTAGTAGAAAAAAAAAGTTTATCGTCTCAGACAGTTACTTCCTAAACACTATTGATTGATAAAATTATCTGCAATCATAATTTATTATGTCATTTATCTCATTTACCAGCTGAAATATAAACTTACATACTATGTTTAGTTGTATGCGGATTGTCCCTTGTGCAGGGTACAAGATTGCTCACATTTTAGAAGGCTAATGTGGAGGATAAATAATCAAAGTGTTGATCTTCAAAAATGTGTGCAAAATTGTTTTTTGACACCCTGTGTGCGCGAATTGACTGATTCTGTCCACATTTCTACGCTACCCAATACCAATGAAATACTTTAATGAGCATTCAATCTGCTTCTTTCTGGTTTTCGATTATTTCGATGTACAAGCATTATCACTAACAACAATTTTGTTATGCAGTTCAACGTGTTTCTCGAATTATAATCTTTGAATTGAACATTATCTATTTAATTAAATTACTGTTTAGCTAGTAGTAGTGTGTACGTATTGTAACAGGAAATATTTATTATAATGTAGTTATCGCAGTATTCACCGTTATTATGTTCATTGTTTTGCATAAAGAGTGTGTCTGTATGGGCCTGTATATTGTAAATCCGAGGCTTCAATTCAAACGACAATAAAAAAAGCTGTTCAAAATTATTATTTTTCGTTGTAAAAATCTTCTACTCTTTTTATTTCAGCAAGAGTTATTATTTGGCGTTTCAGTTATACAAGGGTAATGCAAAAAATGAAATTGACAATAAATTACAACATAAATTAAATATTTTCGTATTCCGAGATATAAGAAACCGACTTTCGTTTTCATCGATCCCAAGCACCACAAATAAAAAGCTTTAAATGTTTCACTAAGATTTTGTGAGTTTCAAAATTATTCACTAAAAAGGGGTAACTGTGAACTACTAATGTGTCATACATTGAAGACATTTAAAAAAATGAAATATGGTTACATTTCTCCTAAGCAACAAATGCCACAAACCCGCCCTTAAAATTATAGGCCAGTGTATTCGAGTATACAGTATGAACCATGCTTCTGAGGAATGTTTAAGTACCTACCTCTAATTTATTCTTTACTCTCATTTCCAAAATGTCTTCAATGTTTTGACACGTTAAAATACGTTCACGATTATCCCTTCTAAGAGTAAACAGGGAATTAATATTTGAATCCTTGTACACCTCAAAATTAGGAATAAAAAGAGAAGTACTCATGAATGTACAAATTGGTAGCAGCGACATCACAATAAGCAAAAAATAGAACAAGTTCTTTTGGATTCTGTTTCAGTCCTGTCATCGAAGAAATTCGTCGATATCTCTTTGAGTCAGACTTTTGCCAATTTGTTTTGACTGCATTTCATTCAAGGTGGCAGAAGGGCGTGGCATCAATGACATTGTATTATTATTTAACGCATGTTGTTGCTGAACTTTCATGGAAGTTAGTCCTGCATTGGGAAAACTGTTGATAGATTCATGATTAGTAAAACTGGTAGCACCAGACGAGAGATTAAACATTGTTGGTGATTGATAAGTCATTGGAGATGCGGCAACAGGATTAACTAATCCAAAACTTGCTTGATTCATCGAATTAGTGGCATTATTGTAAATGTCAGGTCTAGGTGGTTGGCCCATAGGTCGAGTTATAGAAGGCATTGACGTTGAACTAGACATTGATTTTCCCCACGATGAGCTTGCTCCTCCCATTTGATTCAGATTAGATTCAATTAAAGTCGAAGTGAGATCTCTCGGTCCATTGTTTTGGCTAATGTGTCCTTTATTGCTTTCTGTGTTCCTTTTACCAGCATTTGATGGCATCAATGTATTGCTCATGGAACTAAAACAAGAAAAAATAATGTCATGTCAAAACACAGAAATCTGAAATATAAAATATTTAATTGTTGTTTTACTCAATGTTAGTGTAAAGATAAATTATAATATACACAAAATAAAAAAATTAGTTTTCTTTGCCATAAACATCGGTATACTTTCAAATTAAAGTAAGTACTAAAATAATTTAACACAACCTCAAGTATAAAATACATACCTAGACTTCCCAATACCACTCTCGCTCTTCTGGGAAGATGTATTTCCACTAAAGGAACCAAAATCTGCTAAAGCATTGCCTTTATTTTGACTACTGCCAGATGTTAGCGATAAACCACCAAAAATGCTCGTGTCTGTAGCAGAATTCCCTGAGTTGCTAGCTTCACAATAATTGTTCAGATCGCTTTTCCTATTGAACAAAAAATATGAAGCATTATTGCAACTCAAAATTAAGAATTAGTAACAAATTTTGGCCTTCATTAAGTAAGCATTAAAAACAATTCAGAAATTAGTCAATATCTCTATTATGCGACTGATGAAGAGATCTTATTAATTATATGAATCAATGTTGCATTATAACTTAATACCCTCTTTAATTTTATTAGTAAGCATAACTTACATTTGTTCATTCTCCTTGGCAATATTACTAACTGCCTCTACTTTGGCTCTGTGTTCCGTTTCCACCATGTTAACCATTTCATGAATGAAGTTCATAATAGTCGAAAATTGAAGGGTTGTCAGTCCATTTTCAATGCATAAAGGAAAAACGAAGGGCAAAACTTTGGTTGCTATTACTTCTTTTGTCACACCCAGTTTCCGATGTGTAACAGCTAACTTGTAAATCCCTGTAAATATAAAAAGGGTGTAAGTTTTAAAAGACTAATAATTGGCCAATTTTTCAATTTCAAGCGATTCTCCAAAACTCACAAAGATTCTATTGTTTCAGGATCTACGTGAGTTTAAATTTAGTCTCTAATTCCATGCAAAAATTGGAATTGCTTTTATGAACAGAGTAATAATATTGAATTTGTCAAAAGTTATAATACCAATAATTGTATACACCACATAAAGAAATAAAGACTAGCATAACAATTGTTTTGAAGCTTTAATTCAAACACGAACCTTGTGGAATCGCTGCATTATTAGAAAGAGCAATAAAGCAAGAAATAAAAGCCTTTAAAAATAAGATGTGTAGGTATTCTTATTTGAGTTTTACCTATAATTCCCATAATGATGGCAGGTTCTCGAGAAGGAATTTCCATTAGGAAAGGCAAAATGAAATCCATGACTAACCATTTATCTAAGCTATCTAGGATCTTTCCTAAGCAAACTAAACAGTTTACTCGAACCTGAAATCAAAATAGCGCAATTTAACAGAAAACTCTTAGGACTAAATCATTTACTTTTGATTAAAACAAGTGATCTAGTAGTACTGATAGATTAGATGAACTAATGCACAACTTCCTAATTCTAGGTAGCAACGAATTCTTCATAGCAGGATAGTCGATTAAAGAGGCGAAACTTGGAATAATTGATAAACACAGTTCTTGAACTTGAATAGAGTCTGACTCCAATGAACCATAAATCAACGGTAATACATCAGACTTCGTTACTTCGGGGGGCGTTTTTTGCAATAATAGTTCCATGTACTTCATAAATATAAATAAAACCTGCAAAGAAGATTTAAATTGTTACTTTGTACATATAATGAAGAGTAATATTATTTCAATTTTGGAAAAATTGAGTGTTACTGACCTGAACAGGTTCACGTAGTTTCATTACATCCTTTAAGTATGGAAGTATGTGTTGAACATATTCTTCGTCCGAAGCCCACTCTGCGATTTTTAAAACGTTCGGAAGTACAAATGGAACCATAGAAGGGTTGACAAATTCTTGAGCCAAACATGGAATGACCCTGGTTAAACACAACGTGAAAAACACAATAGTATTTAAAAGTTTTTAAATGCTTCATATCACATGTCATAATGATCTAGGATGAGCTCAATACAGAAATTAAGCAGTGTGCTATACCTATGAATCCTAACGCGGTGTGGTAATTTTGGAAGAATTTCAGAGAGTCCTTTGTAAAATTTACTTTTCTGAAGGTTGTCCCATTGAAACAGTGAGTCTAAATAATTTAAGGTTTTGACTCCTTCATCGTGGAGATACTCCAGCTTAAAAAACAATTAGACATATTATTATCGAATGAGTTCCAGCGTGTAACATAAGTTAAATAGAGATCTTCATATTTTAAAAACCTTTGAAAATTCGTGGGAATCTGGCCTCTCATTTGGATTGAATTTTAGTAATCGTTTTTCAAAAGCTCTCATTTCTGCGGGGATGCATTGTAGGTTGGAATCAGAAAGCGTGTGAAACTATTTCATAAACAAACTTTTACAATCTTTCGTATGTCGATAATTTTGCTATTTTGAAGGTATTCAATTTATATGAGTTTTAAATGTGACTTTCTTACAGATCTAAAATTTTGACGATGAGTTGACCAATTCCCACAACTAACAACAAAAGACTTTCCTTCATTGAAGGCGCAATAGGTGAGTAGGCCCAATGAAAATATATCACTGGCAGGGGAGCATGAAACGCTTGCAGCGTATTCCGGAGCTAAATAATCTAAATTCTGTTGTGCCAAGTGATGGGTCTCAGAGTCGTACTCCTTACATGTCCAGCTTGACTGTGCATATTAAAGTTGCTCAATCAGGGTAACATTAATTCAAAAATAAATAAAGAAGTCCTTAATTAACAAATACCCCGGTGGCAGTCGTAGCAGCACTTAAAGAAAAATCAAGCCCAAATATTTTCCAAGCTCCTTGCTGATTGATGATGATAGATTCTGGGCAAATATTTCCGTGAAGCATTTTTGCATCATTGTGTAAAAAGGTAAGGCCATCGCAAATTTGAATAAGTCCGTACTTTATTTCTATTTCGTGAAGCTTGTAATTTTTTATTTCTGATTTTATAGGAAGTGCCATATTATCGTAATATCCTAAAACGTTTGCAAGACTTGAAAAGACTGGCTCAGTTGCAAATGCTAAACTATCTCTGTAAAAACAACAATTTACAATATTTATGCTCAAAAATTGGCACTTTTGTAGTTTTATAAAATACCTACGAAGTAATAATTAAAAATGTTAATAAACAGTTGCCCAAAAGTTCAAAATTATAAAAATAACCTTGACTCTTCCATTGGATGTTGAACAGTCAAAATTCTGGGATGCCTCAATTTAGTCAACTGAAGAACACCCTTTTTCAAAATTTCGATAATCAAGTCCCTGTCTTTTCTGTTCCATTTATCTAATTGTCTTTTTTCAAAAACAAATATCGCCGCTTCTTGCTTTGTACTTTTTTTGCAACCTGAATATATCTTCCAAAATAGACCTAAAATATTAAAAAGAACATTAAAATTAAACCTGTATTCATTACACCCGCACAACAATATAATATTACACAACCTTGTTACACAAAAAGTTACTATGAATAGACTACAAAATTATTTGAGACTTCCATTAAACTACATATTTACAAAACTTTGGTTTTTAAACGCACGAGGAACTCTACTTGTTGGTGGATCAAATACATGAAAACGATTATCACAAAACAGCCCGAGTGAAGTAATTTAGCAATAGACGGTTAATTCAGTTCATACGCTTGATTACACGATTTTTGTCGCTGGTGCCGATCGTTTTCGTATAAAAAATTGGGGAAAACCGGTAAGGAAAAGGTAATCCGGGGAAAAAATGGGAAAGTAGGGAAACTAAAATCGGAAAATAAATTTAACCGGAAGTGCTGTTGAGGAATATGGAAGGAATAGGTAAACCTGAAGGCCGAATAAAAAAGAATTGAGTGGAAACCCTAAACTTGTATAAGCCGGTCAATTAAATAAACACTAAATAAAATTAATGCTCTATTTATTGCTAAATTATTTCAGTAGGGTTGCTTGTGAGGCCAAGGCTTTTTCATACATTTCGCTGACAAGCTTTCACTCATTTAAAAATTAATCTGATAATATCATCTCATTTTATTTTTAGAAAATCGTAAATTTTCTGCTCTTTTTTATAGTAACAAAAAGCTAATATCATACAATGTTTCATTTAAAGAAAACCCACACTATGATACTGTGAACAAAGATCTACAAATCTGAAATGGGGATATTATGCCACAGTAGCTTTGGCTTTGACAGAGAGGTAGAAAACAAGGGAGGCCCCAAATATTATCGAATAACCGCTTTTTTCCAGAATTTAGAGTCAATGGTGGGTAGACCCCATATAATATATGATGCTGCTACAATTTCGATTTTGAACAGTAAATAAATATGAAAAACTAACAATAATTTTTTTCCTCAGAATATAAAATATGCAGAACAAAAGCTTAATATTACTAGAAACAATTATTACGATTGATAGAGTTAAAATGAATGTTTTAAAACAGTAAGTACCTGGACCCCCACTGGCGATGTGCTGATTGACTTCATATTCTCTTGTTACTGGATTTCCTGGCAAAACAACAGAAAGTTGGGACACGGTGCTTGTGACAGTTGTAACTGTGCTTCTCAATTTATTTATCACTGTGTCCATATTCATCTTGCAATCAATTGAATAAGTATTTGCCACTTATCACGATTATACGACTATAAAAATGTTGAGATGACTGAATTTTAAATTCTGAAAATGAAAAAAAACAATATTAATTTTTGCTTAGGATGTATACAGATGGAGATAAAAGATTGATCAATAAAAAATAATAAATGAAACTAATAAACTACTTCTAATAAAACGAAAGAAAGAAAACTATCATCTATATAACTTGTCCCTTTGCGTTGGATACTTAATACATAAACATCTGTTGACAATTTCATAGTAAGTTGCAAAAATGCACTTTGGACATTACACAAGCAGTATAATATTATGTATACTATTTAATCAAGCAAGGTATTAAGTATTAAAAATATTATTGGTTATTATAAAGATTTCGGTTAACAGTCGGTTAGTTTAAAGATTTGAATGTATATAAATTATACTTCAACTTTATCTGAATACAGTGCCATATACAAATCACTCACTTCACTATCAACTATATAGCTAAAATGGGAATGACAGTTAAAGAGGAAATAAAAATAATTGCTTACATCACAATAATTAATAAATGTTGAATGTGGCAACTTTCTTTCTCTTAGTAAACACAGCAATAAACCGATTCTCTTTTTTAAAGTTTTGTTCTATCTGTTACTGCATTGCTTTTTTATTATTTTTAACTTCACAATTGCGATATTGTAAATAACCGTAAAATTGTATCATAACACAGATAATGACGTATGGATGACTAATATCGAATTAATACATAGAAAGAATAAAATGAAGAATGAGTTGTCAATTTTAGTAGTGTCAGACTAACAATAATAGTTGATTCGTTGATTGTATTGTTTTATAAGGAAGTAGATGATGAAGTAAATGTGTGTAAGTTGTAAGTGTTATTGTGTATTGCTTATAATTTATTTTTTGACTGATACTGATGACTAACTGTCGTGACTGTGACAGTGGATTTTGACAGTGATGAGTCCAATGTCGATACACTGGAACTCTAGCAGTAACACTGTTAAATTTTATTTTTGCTAATCTATAATATTATGCTACTACAATATGTATCTATATTATATTATTCACTTTTATTATTCGTGCTCCTCCCGCTGATCGGCAGGCACCAAAGCAAAAATACCAAAAAGCAACCCATGCATTAACGAGGGACGATTCGTGAATAACACTTTCATTTTTATGATTTTCTAAAACTCTCCACCCAGTTATTTCATGAATCAATTTGTTACTTTAGCCGTTTAGCCAATAAGTGACAAGTCACACAGTCTTAATTTAGAATTGAAAGAGTAAAGTTTTGAGTTCCGAAATAATCTAATGAGTGGAATAATAAAACTACTAATAATAAAATCATAAGAATTCGATTTGCACTGTTATTAAAAATATTAATAAAAGTTCGAATTCTGGTCATATGTTGTTCAGATCTGACTTGATTACATACTTGTTTAATTTCCTTCTGGTCCTTTCAATTTATATTGTTTCTAAACATCACAATGGCTTAACTGGCGTGTACACAAGACTACCCATACACGGCGCACGGGCATACAGATAGGGGCGAGCGAGCTCAGGGGCCTCAAAACGAGTATAAAATCTAAATTAAATTATACCGTATTTGAAAAACATGTTTACCAAGTGTGATATTCAAGGCTGTATCTTATGGCAGAGCACTAGGGCACTCACTCCACACACGAAATCTCACAAAAAGAAATTATTTTTCCATCAAAGTGCAAAAAATCAAATATTTTTGCTCTACGAGCGAATTGGATACTTAATTATTAACATTAAATAGGTTTTGACATAATTGTTTATCGCTACGCAAGATAATTAGTAAAATTTTATTTCGTATGTATTTGAATAAAATCTAAAATGTCATGAAATGGGGTATTATTCACAGTAGCCTTGGGTGTAAGAGAGATATGCGCGAATTATATGCATTTTTTGTTGATTTTGGCCCAAATTAGTTAAAAAATTTCGCACAACGCGCGCTAATAAACACATTTATGTCTCATATTGGCATCTTTCCCTCCCCCCAAGCCAAATCCTGTCTGCGCCTTTTTTGAAATAAAAAGTAATAAAGAAAAATAATGTATTTGTATCACTTAAAAATATGGGGGCCTCCTCATATTCTAGCGAATATCGGCTTTCAACATTCAAATGCACAGTTAGGCGCTGAATATCAATAAAAGTTACAAAAGAGAACTTGTTATTTGTAGTGTTCAATCCTTCATTCTACCCACTAACTAAAATAGGGGCATTCAAAATCATTCCAATTCTGACTTTTCAATTATTTTTTACTAGAGCCAGTTAGCGTTGAGTAGCATATTTGTAGAAATAGGTCGTATCTTTAATTTAACAACAGCTATTTTTGGTAAACTTTGCATAAAACCATATTATTATATTATACATATAATATATCTCTACTTCTCCTTTTAGAGTGATGATGTCATTAAGGTAGATCCATGAACCATGACTGTCACTGTCAGCAAACATTTTCCCCTCATATGGTAAGTATTGGTATATAGTGAGTAATGAGTACTGAGTACTGAGTATATACACAAGAGAATCAGTTTGGCGTAATTATGTTATATATAAAATTGTCGATATTTTTGGAAACCCGTGTGTTCATAATTAAGTTAGGTTCCGGAGATGAAACCAAAATTACTTTGAAGTTCACTCAAAGATAGCAACCCGATTTTCATGTCTTTTGCCAAAGCGTTCAAAGCAGTTAATTTTGTGTAACCATGCCCTGTCATGGTTCATTAAATGCGCAAAACGATTCTCTACAAGATGTATAAAATATGGTGATTTATTTCAGAATGTCCTCTGACATTTTGAATCAGGCAGGGCCGTAACAACCATAGCCAGGCTACAGGAGGAAATTCTGCTGACCCGGCCAGTCTTTGAATTAAAAATGTAATATACCTTATTAGAACATACGCATATTCAAGATAGTTTCGGGACAGGGAAAACTTTCTATATTACATATAGAAATGCCATTATTATCGCGCGTAGCGCGAAAAATTTACCTAATTTTGATTGCAGTTTGCATCAACACAAAAAAGACAAATGATTTTGTGGGCAAAGTGATATCATCAAAAATTTTGTGATCACTATAATTTTGGTAAAAATTCAATAATATCTAGTGTAAGTTGGTGATCTAGCCCGGCCACTTCGTGGCCCGGCCGGGAGGAGATTCCTCCCCGTACCTCCTCGTTCTTACGACGGCACTGGAATCAAGGTGATCGAAGGACTAAGTGCAGTTTATGCATATAAGCCATAAATTACAGTGTAAACTTATCAATCACACAACTGTAACACTAGACACTGTCTAGTGTTACACGCATGGAAAATTTTTAATTTCCCAAGGAACCCACCCCTGATGGGGGGAGGGAGATTATCCTAACTTTACCCCAAAGGGGGAAGGGGATCCCAGGGGGCCATCCCCGGGGGTGGGTTTAACAATCGACTCCCCGAGAGTGATTCTTTTACCTAACTTTTTTACCCTTCGATGAACGGACGGGGTGCGTTTCAATTTTTGGAATTCCAAGCATAAATTGCCAAAAGAATTAAATTCCCCAAATCTGTGAGTTTCAAAAAGTAACACGTAAATAAAAGATTACCATATTTCAATCCACCCTACGTTCTCCATGCACCCTGCAACAGTAAAACGTTAACAAAATTTTACATAGTTTGCCACTTTGAATTTGCAGGTATTTATTGCCAAGTACTAAGTCATCATAATATAATTATTCAGTAGTATTTATTTGTCAGAAATATATATAATATATGAATATAATTAGAATTCAGTGGCTAAACTACGATGGTACGAGAAGGGCCCACTGAAGCGAAAATGTTGATTTTGAACCAGGGCCCACTGAAGCGAGGATAGCCACTGTTAGAATTATATGTTAAGTGTATTAGAAGTATTTTTCATTTGCAAATTAATTTTAATTTCATAGCTAAATAAAATTCCGTCGAACATTGTCACGCAACTGATTTATTAATGTCAAAACGAACTTGCATGCTGAGTTTCAAATAATGGAGAGTTTTCACGTTATCCTATGTTTAACCGTTTACCGTTTTACATGCTTGCATCGTACTGCAATTTTTATGTAATAATAACTTGTCAATTATAATTAATTGTGCTTTTCAATTAACATTTCAATTAATATTTCAATCAATTAATATTAATATTTATTTGGGGATATCAGATCAAAGTAGTTTGTAATAGTATTATAACTGTGCTTGTGATACTTCCTACAGTTTCTAGTACAATTGCGAGTTAGATAAACCTTATTAAAACTCTCCAATTCTTATCATTTTAACCACTATTAGGCAGATGTTAAACTAACCTTGGAATTTAAGTATTAATAATTCCCTAACGTTTTCTTTCTGTTGTTTGTAAACTTAAGTGAGAACTTTCTTCATGTATGATTTGCAATTCATTCATAAGTAGCAAAAGTCTCCTTTAGTCTACACCTTAAATTCCATCTTTCATTTTATTAGCATCATTCTTGTGATTTAATGGACACGTGTTCTCATTCTGATCTGTGGTTTGCTTGGTTGAATTTTTAATGATTACGAATACAATACCAGTATATTTTTATTACTCAATGGGTGATCTGATGTTTTTTCTTGCTCGCATTTCTAATGCTGAGTCTGTTCTACGGATAAATTCTTATTTCCTTCTCTAATTATTTCGATACATGACTGACTTAAGCTAATTTAGAATTCAATCCAAAAACTGAACCATTATTTCCTCGGATTTAGATGCTTGTTCCTCTTCTAGGTTAAAAATCACATAATTTCCAAAAATGTGCTACGCTACAACAATAAAGTTTCTACGATTTTCTTTATTTATAAGAATGTGTAATCCTTTTTGCACTGATCAAATCAATAATTACGAAAATATACGTTGTTTTCTTCACAGCTGAGGTCTCTGTTCTCTAAGTACCTGTATTCGAACACGAACCCGTCTTTTTTCCCCTGATCCCATTTCTCAATGTCAAAGTAAATATAACT
>JAQFYB010002810.1:0-22388 GCA_034694085.1 Pogonognathellus longicornis | reverse complement strand
ATTTTTTAATACCTGTTTGTTTTAGGACGAAGATGAACGTGTTGTCGAATATAATCAGGAGTATATCGTACTTTCCCCCCGAAAGGATACGATTTTTGATGACAAGTGCCCAGTACTTTTATCGGTGATGTGGGATGAAGTTCCAAATTCGAGGGATTCTTAAGTGATTGTGCTAAAACTCCAGTAACGTCCACAGACGAATGCATTGTCAATTCTTTCGGCCTTTCAGCCGCCGGTAACACCACTTGGAGACGGTGGTAGGACGAACCATCATTTATATCCAGAAATACCTGTTCTTTTAATTTTCGGAATCCTCGAACCCATCCCTGGAAGAAATAAGGGCATAAGGTGAAATTTTTCAGAAACAAGTATATGGAAAAACTCAACAAAACTAAATCATACAAAATAAGAAGTAATATATAAATTCCGACCTGTATACGGATTTCTTCATTTACGACTCCAGAATTGACTGCTGTTTTTATATTTTTCTTATTGACTCGCTCTTTATTGTTTTCATCAACTGCATTTGCTTTAGCTGCCTCACAAAAATTGCAACTGATTATGTTCTTACGAACACTTCTGCTTACAGTATTGAACAAACTCAACCTGGAAGATATCATCATTATTCCTACATAAAAATGGTAAATCTGTATTTTTAAATGCTAGTTTCAATATTAAACAAAAATTCCATCAATTTCTTTATAAAAATTGTCAAACATTTCTGTAAAATGAAAATATTGTACAATTTTGAGTGATTAGTTCTTTCGGATATTGGAAGTTCGGAAGTTCGGATCAAGATCAAGAAAGAAGACTCCAATAAATCAACACCATTCCCGCTGCAGGAATAGCAGGATTGAAATGTGCAAATGTTCAGCTGTGGTGGAAGCTTTAATTCAATGTGTGAAAGTGTGAATGTGTGTAAAGCTTGTTATTCAAGACACGTGCAGTTGGGTGTACATTTATTTTGGTATTTTTTATTCTATTGATTATTATTAATTAACTCTAAATTTGTTTTGTGAACATTAGTTAAATTGTGTTATTTATTGTCAATTATACATAACATGTATTTACTATTTCAGATTCAGAATAGAACATCTCCAGCAGACAGAAGAGCTAGTTGAAAATCCAACAAACAATATGAAGCGAAAACGGCAACAAAATATTGAAATAACCAAAAAATCCGAACTTCCAGACGAGGATAATTTTATAAATAATATTCCTGAAACCCCGGGTATACAAAGTAAGTGTAAAAAGTATGACTACTTTGTATTAATACAGTAATACAAATTACAAGTTACCGGCTTAAATATGATTTGACCTATCATTATATTTAGTCGTAAACCAAAACATTCGTATGTCGGAATATTTTTATAATAATATGAAATTGGCTACTTACCTACATGTTATATGACTTAATTTTGCCCATTTTTTATTTGTGACATCATGCAACAATATGCGTGACAATATACTACTAATTCCCGGCTCTTATTAACATTTAGATGTATTTCGAAAATTCGTAGTATTGAATGAACGAATTTTATACTTTTAACTTTGTTTTATTAGTCTACATCAATGTTACGTTAACTGTAAAAAGATTAGTAGTTTGTTTGTGTCAACTTGTAGTATTCTTAATTCTTAATTATCAATCAATTCAATTGAATTTAACTGTGCCCAGAATGTGTATAATTTTCATGTGTTCATTTTAATGTATTTATATAGGATGGATAGCAAAATATAATTCGGAAATTATTGATTCGAAAACTTTGGAAGCCGACGTACAGAGATTTATGGAAGATTTTGAAAAGAAAGAATTAAAGCGTAAAGAGGAAGAGAAAAATGCCGGTGAACCTGATGACGAGGGATGGGTTACAGTTTCTAGAAAGTAAGCTAAGATAGAATTTGTAGATATTTTGTTTTACATAACGATACAAATTAACGTTTCCAAATTATTGTTCTTAGGGGTAAGCGGGCAGAAGCAGGAACCGCAAGAACTGAGGTCATGCAAGAAAAACTCAAAGCAAAAAAGCGTCGTTGGGAAAAACAGCTTATGAACTTTACCCCCACTCAAATGAAAGAAACTAGAGCAAAACGTACGTTTTATAAATTAGTAGATGTAGCGAATTTATACTGAAATTTTGTACCCCCATCCCATCATCCCAATGAAAATGTGGAATATACATAATACGATTTTAATTGATTTTGTTTTTTCAGAACTTATGGAACTAAAGAAAAAATTCGAAGAAGATAAACAACGAGTAGCTTTATTGAAGCAACAGAGAAAATTTAAACCATTTTAATAGCAGTTTGGAAATACATGATGTATATTTATTTTTTTAACTCTATTTACAAAAGTGTTTCGATACATTATACAGTGTGTTATGATATGAATAGAACTGTGTGTGGTTCTTCACCATATGTAATGATAGTAATGAAAGTTAACATTTCCATTTCTTCCTAACCATTACCTACTCCAATTCATGTATACCTATTATATAGCTCTGTATATAAAGTGTACATTAATGTCTGGAAAACAGACTTCGTCTGTTATTCATTGCTTTTGACTACCAGCAGACAAAGCAAAGCACTAAGACACACACATTTACATTTTACATGCAATTCATTCAGTATGAAACCAAGTAAGTTAAGCAAAAGCAGTTACTAGATAGGCCATTTCATGTTATTGCACTATTCTTCTCTATTAATGCGCTTTGTATATCGTAACTGCTATAAGCGACAATAGTACCTACATTAATATGTATTGTAAATAAAACTATACACCTATACAAGCTTAACTATTATGTTCCTATGTATACTGTCATTTTACACAAGCCACTTCTACTTATAATAACACCAATGAAAAACACTCTGACACTCCACTATAGTATTTCCTTTTAACGTCCATGGAAGCAGCACATTATTAAAACTGTTTCTCCCAAACAGAATTAGTTACTTGTATGTTTGCCTTTACAAAGCTAGGTGTATAATGCAATTTTGCATCTAATTTACATCATATAAACACTAACTATGCACAAGACAAAACTTTCCGTCGAATAAATCTATTCTAGTCTTATACAAACCTAAGCATACTACTACTACACACTTACACTAATTATAATAATAGAAAACAGCAATAAGGCAGGCTTATTTGTAATATTCATGGAAAAATCTGTGCTCATGTATGAAAGCAGCTTTGGAATTGTTTGTTTCCGAACTATCAATCAAATCAGCTTCATTCTCTCTGGTTCTCATTCCTTCATTCCTCTCTGTATCTCACAGTCTACACTCTACACGAAAAAATTCATTCTCGGATTTGGTATGTATATATAAAACTAAACATACCTACCTATCCTCACATGCACATTACATACCCACCTACAAATACCACCCAGACATCAAGAACTAGAATATTATCACAACAGCAAAAAGTAGCTGAATACATAAATTCAACACACTGCTTGCTAGCATAAACATATATTTTATATAACTGTGTCTGTGTGTGGTAGTTCTGTTATACATAAAGGTAGTTTTACACTTCTGTCTGTACGTGCAAACAAATACTACAGAATACTACATTCTTACCACACATACTCTATACATGTAGTAGTTATGTACTATTATTATACATACTATATACCATAAAGCTTATTTGCAAACACAAAGTTTATACACGTACATTACATATGTGTGATACAGCATGTAAAAAAAATAATAGCAATACCGTAATACACAAAAGGCGAATTGGACTACATACTAGACTGCTACTTCTAAAGAACTAGTACCTTTAGCTTTAGTAGCAGTAGCTGTAGCATAAGAATTATAAGTCCTAAAACAGAACACTCTGTTTCTGGTAGAACTAGACTAGTACAAATTCTACTTACTTTACTTTAGCTCTTGAACGAACATACATACTACAAGCAAAAGAAGAACGGCGACGACGATGACGACGACTACTAGTACATACATAGACTGATACACTCCACAACGAATGAAATTGAAGCCTAAGAGTAGAAAGAAGCCTGGAGAGAGAGAGAACGTAAAGGAGGATGGATAGGAGAACATTCACATAACACACATACTGCATACAAGACATGTACTAGTAAGTTTACACACAGACTGTTGGCAGACAGACACAGAGGCAGCTATTGTAGCCGTGTGTGGAAGGGAGAAGAGTTGTACGTACATTACATAGCAGTTCAATCCAAGTCAGTTCATTCAGTTTGCAGATTGAAAGTGTAAGTGGATGAGAAAACAAGTGAAGTGACGGAAGAACACGGACGAAAAGCAAAAAGCTACCTATAGGTACTTTAACAGCAGAAGAACTCACATTCAGTCAGTGCAGTACACTTCAAATAGCGAGTACAGTATAAAGCTAAGGGTTTGTTGCAAAATTGAATGCAAAAAGCGAAGTAGTACATACAACACACATACAGATACAAGGGACAGGAGAATTTGTTTGTAGGAAAGTAAAGTATAAAGTTGAAAGTAAAAAGGAGGAGGATGTTCAATTGGTATTAATAAAGTGGTGAAGTGAGTGAAAAGTGAGGTTTGTGTGACTGTGAGGGTGACAGTGACTCGGAGCAATATTTTGCACGGAACTCTCTGAATTTTTATTACTTACTTCCTTTCGTTGTTCTCTCCAGTCTGTCTGTCTGTCTGGTTCCAGCAGCCTTGCAAGCAAGAATATTGTAAGCAAAGCACAAGCGAGAGAGTTTAGAAGAGTGTCTCTGAAAAAGATATTTGTTTATGTGACTTTTTTTCGATTTTCGTTATATCATACATTACATACCTATAGGTGTACGTTTGGAAGTAGTACACAGAATTTTATGTAGGAAATAAATACAGTTCAGTATACATAAAGCACAGTGTGTTGTTTGTCTTGAATTGTTTTTCTCGGGTGTATTGTTTGGATAATTGTTGTTGTGTACGTGTAGTGGGGTCTTGGACTTGGACTGACTGAAGAAACGAGTCAAAGACAAAACTAGAGAAAATTTTGCACATAGACTAGACATAACTTTCTTGAGTGTCTGTACACGTACATACGTGCTTTTTCCCTTTTTGTCAAAAGTTTTCTTGGCTAAGGATACTTAGATAATAATATACACACTTTGTGTGTTTATCTGTCACACACTCTCAAGGAGTTTCATTTGCATTCAATACTGTTCTCCTCTTCTTCTTCTATACTGCTCTCGATTACATTCTGTTTGTCTGGATATCACTGAAACAGTATTTTCTCTTGAATGTGTAATACAATTACAATCACACGACGGAAATTGGATTTTACGTACTTTAATAGTAGTGGGACAAAAAGGATTTTCTTTATTATGCAATTCGAACCTCTTAAATACGATTGACGATACTTCACTGTGTAAACATTTAATTCTTCTTTCCTAACCCTTCGGTTATAAATAAATCATACATACTTCTTTTACACACTCATTCTCGTCATTTCTACTATACTTCATATATGAACAGTTTGGAAACTTTTCAACGAACATAAATCAAATTTTACCTATACCGATATATATTAAATCTAATTTGAAAACTTGGATACCTGTACGAGAATTTTGGTAAGTCATTTTTGGTTATATTTTTAAAGCTTTATAGGTTTGTACTTTTTCCGACGTTTTTTTTATTGAAACAATGAACTTTATTAAAGAAATTCTGGATATTATTTACCTTTATATTTTAATAAATGATAAATAGTTGCTAAAATTAATTCATACGACAGTACTACAAGTATTCTTCTTAAGAAATTAGGCATTTACAGCGTATGAGTGTATGAAGTGTATATTTACTTGCAATTTGTTGTTTAACGTCAGCTGTGCGGTAAGAAATGAAGGAAATTGTGCACAGAATTAATTTGTAATTGTCTACATATCACTAACCTTTACACACTTCTTATTGAATCTTGCACATGCATATTTTGTCGAAAAGTGTATTTTTCATTCAAAATAATAGTCATAATATGGCATTTTTATTACATGTAAGCATACATGTAATACATACTATGTTGTACTGGTACTGATGATGGGCCGGTATTATGTATTACACTTACACACACCAAAATATGTTGAAATGTCTATATGTCTATATGTATGTAAAGATAAAGCTATAAAGCTATATGCATGTACATGATTTACATAGCATCAATCTGTCCATCACCTGCCATCATTTTTTACCTTTTTAGTGCATTGTCTAAATGCAATGAATGTATTAGAGCTGTTATTACACGAAAAAAATGCATTTTTGGCTTGTACTTTTGGCTGTATACAATTTGTTCTCCTTTATAAGGCTGTAAATGGAACTGGTTATGCGATTCAGCACTATATTTTCGGTTCAACTTCTACATACTATATATAGTACCTAAATTTAAGTACCTAGGTATATATACTACATGCCCCACATAAATGTCAGCACGGTATAATTGTATACTGAATAATTGCAATTGCCTTATTGCCATTTTAAATGTAAAAACATTTCAACTCCACAATTACCAAATCCCTAGAGAAAAGATCAGTTTTTGTATTTACATATTTTTTTTACTTTGATTGTTTTAATTTAATCCATTACAAGCGTAAACAAGGGTGTATTCTAAATACTTTTGGGAAACAACATAAAATCAGATTGCAGTGTTAAAATGCAAATGAGAAAAGCAATAAGAATTCCGGTTCTATCTAAAAGTAGGCACTGTAAATTATCTTTGTCAAACATTATTTTCGTCCAAGAACCAGTTTTTTCTGAATTATTCTTAGACATGTCTCTTTGTAAGTATTATTTATTTCCTGTTGATGGTTGAGGTATAAAAAGACATAATACGAACGAGGCACTCATAAACAGGATATATTATGCAAACAAATATTTGATGTTTGCAATGCATGTCAAAGGATGATGGTAACGAGAATGGCACATGTATTCAACACACATTATTATACACAGAGAGATAAATGATTTTATGATATCACCCTATATATAAAGTACGCACATAATTTCCACATTTCCGGTGAGCAATGTCTAGGGCAAAGCTTTGTGTGAAGAATTGCACGAAATAGTACTAAAACTATAATTCAATCGAACATGATATAGCACATTCACATACACAAAGCCTTATACTTACATTTCTGCATAATATACCTACTTTTCTACAGTTGTGTGCTTTGCCGTGCCAATTTTCAGCATTGCTACTATAACTCACAATCTTTGTAATTAATACGGTTTTAGGTAAACTAACTGAATATTTAATGTTAATGATGTAATTTATGTACTTCGTGCTTATTACTGTAAAATGCATGATGAAAAGTGTACACTGGTGCCGAAAGGCTTAAATTATATTCTTACTTTACATAAAGACACTCTGTGTTAAATAGACTTGGACTGTAATGGTATATTCTCTCCAATACACTTTTACTTACGTAATACGTAGGCAATGTAACATGTCCAAAATTCTAATTCTTGCATGTTCACGTGAACTTACAGGAAAATAGTCTAGTAGTAATTTTTAATTAATTAAGCACCATGATGTCGTGTAACATCAGAATTTATCCCAACATTTTTCACATCATAAATACACACCTCTATATTATAGAGCTGTACAAAAATACATTATGCACACATTACATATACACACTCTCTAAGGCAGACGGCTCTGATGAATACCATCATTGCATTAATTATTAAAGCACATAGAATTTAAATTGTCAGATTATTTTGCATATTAATTACTCTCTATTTTTACTTTGTTCCATCAAAATGCAAACAAACAGCTCACATAATCACGTATTGTCTGTACAAGCCTCAAAGCAGTATTTCTAGTATTACTAGTATGGGTGTCTGTCTAAACAGGTAAAAATTAGCCATGTGTATAATTATAACATCAAGTATTGTACAAAATCGTGTATAAAGCTGCAAGCTGATTTATACACTGCAGTCATTAAATATTCCTTTGCTGCACTAATGGTGGTAGTGTGTGCGATTTAATTTGCTATTTACCCCCACCTCAGCCAGATTGATTTTTACCGAACTTACATAAATGCACATCAATCAATCTATCAATCAAGCTTCTGTGTAAAGTTTTGATTACTAGTCGGCGGAACATTTTTTACATTAAGCCCACTTTAGTATACAAGATGTACATTGTGTCTAAAGTGTCTATGTATTATAATGCACATGTATTAGTATACGTATTATAATGGCAATGGTAATTAGTTCACATCAGAGAGTGTGACATACAAGTAGTACAATTGCTAATAAGTGTGATAGGAATACTTGGTATGTTTAGTATTTCGTATTCAAGTCAAGGTGCACATTAAATCTGCAATAGATACACACAATGATACGATTCATCAACATCATCATCAACATCGCAATATTACATCACAAAACTCCAAACTCGCTACACTATCAGCAAACGACGGGTGTGGGCTGTCGGCTTATCGATTATTCCTGTCGACATTGAGCTGACAAACTTCTCCATCATGTCCTACTAATGTTAACTATTTTCCTACTTGTAATTTTACTACCATTGCTATTATTACAAATGTCATGTGTGAGTAGATAGATAGATGTGTATAATATGTCATTTGCAATGCAATGCTTAGGATATACGTAGTATGTAGGACTTCTGTCAATACTATACGGTTAGTGTTAGGTGTCAACTCACCTACCTCCATCATCCATACATACCTACCACATTACATATTACACATACTACAGACAGATACACCACCGTGACTCTTTGCTTTCAAACTCATTTTGTTTGCGCAAGCAAAAATTGATAATTCATGTTATGTCGTATGGAAAAAAGCAACTTATTCATTGCTCTTTTAATAATGTTCTCTTTGCCCCTTTTTCATGTCTGGTCGATACACACTAATTTATTATTCAAATATTACAAGACTCAATAGTAAAGGCTCGTGTCATTTTGTTACCAAAATATTGTGTATGGGCGATTGCAATTTGCAATAGTAGCTTATTATTATGTTTTGTCTTTATATGTATTTAGTATTATATTTACTTATGTATGTATGTAGTAGGTAGGTATTGTGTATGTTTTAGTAGTTGAGGAATGAAGATAGTTTTAGCTGCTATTTATATATATACATACTGCGTCGTATCTTGAGCTACTGATATGTACCAATGACTTGTGCATATTTGTATAAAAGCTTTTTATGACAATTTACAAAAAATTGGAAAGTATAAGTCTTTTATATGTATTGATATCGATCTTGATTTTTCTTGACACTTTTTTCTGAAATGTTGCGAAATTTAGGTTATGTGGGTAAATAAAGTAGGCTTTTTCATCTTTGCAAGTCTTTAGTCTCTTTAGTGTTAGCATAAAAGAAGAAAGTAATTGAATTACGAGTTTTATTTGATTAGAAGAAAAAGAAAAGTCTGAAATGTCAAACTTATCAGCGTAACTTTGTCAATAATGGCAGTCTAATATACGAAGCGTGTGGGCAAATATACACCTTAATACATATTCGCATATCTTCCCCATTGGTATACGAAGATATCTAAAGTATGGTGGTGGTATATGAACGATCTATCAATTGGATACTCAATTCAAAACATGGTTGCATGAATTTTGACATTTTCTACTTTGTCATGTCATGTACATCAATCATATTGAAATATTTACGTATGGAATAACCCATCCATTTTGTTCTTCTCTTTTCGATACGCTATGTGCCTGAATTCTATCTTACACGATAAGATAAAATATTTGCATTGAAAATAAAAATTCATTTTTTTAAGTAAAGCAGTTACCTTACTAGTAGCAAATGTACACTTTAATGTGTTAACAATATGCACATGGTTGGTACTTTGCACACTTTTAAAGGAAGTAAGTTAAATAATTTTGTCATACTAACTAAGCATGTTGTGCTATGAAAAGATATTTTTACTTTACCATACAGTTTAAGAACCGAAAATGGTTGTCGTTTTTGATACACGTACAGAAGAAACGGAGTCTTTCTGCATAAAATGATATTGGCTGTGTGCACATAAAGCGAAGAAAGGTTTATTCAAAGTAGATATACTCTGTATAGAATTCGATCAAACAGAATTTTACGGGGGGATTGGCATTACCTCCACAAAACCTTCTACGACCACTACAATTGCAATTCGATCGATGTGTATTTGAGCATCATGCCTATATGTAGCTACTTTGTGCCTTGAGTTGTAAAATACATTTTCACTATATCACTAAAGGAAATTTAGTATTCAATTGAATTTAAATGCAATAAAAGTTATTTGATGTATCCAATAGTATTGGACACTGTACTTTACATCCATGAAGCGAGTCTCTCTTCTCAAGAGAGAAAATTTACTTGTAAACGCTTTGTAAAACAGAATTCAACGGGATAAATTGTTATTTACATGTAACATTCTACAACTTCTTGGTAGTCTAGTCTATATATGTGTAAACAGTGTTCATTTCAAAGGTCGAGAGATATAGGAAACGTATTATAGGGTATGTAGAGGTATATAAATACATACATACGTAGAGTGTATATGTAATCTCCATAAAATGTTGTGAAATATTATTATAGCAAACTAGACTTGTCTCTTGGACTTGAATATAGCCTTTTTAAGTGTATGTATAGGCAAAGCCTTTGGGTCTGTGCAATGTTAGAATGATGTAACTTGTAAAAGTAGCATGGAAGTTGTAAGTATTTCTTATCTGAATCTAACATGATGGTTGGGAGAAGCAAAACAGTTTTTATTGAGTTAACCGAAGCAACGCAAAAAGTGAGAAAGTGAGTGAATATTAGGATTGTAGGAAGAAAAACAAATCACAAGAGCAAAAAGCGGGACGTTTGGTGTCAATGTGTTTGGTTTGCATAATGAAATGAAACAGTGTATGTGCAAGCCAAAGGTAAAAGTAACATCATCTGCATGTATTAGTCTAAATGCAAGTTATTTCTGTATAACTAAAGCTAGAAGTATACACATAATATGCAATATACTAATAGATAATACAGTTTATTAATAATACATTCGTTTCTTCATGTAGGTATGCTACTTATGTCTCTATCTACATTATGTGGTACATTTTTCCTTCGTAAAGCTCCATTAGCTTTGCAACTTCTCAAAAGTCAGTCTTATTTTTTTCCTTGCGTTTTGTTAGTGGCTACACTACAGCTAGTACATTATGTAGAGTACTATGGGGTCATTGTACAAAATCATGGCACCTTTCCTACTAGGTAGGTATATTTGCTTCTATTTCCGTCAATATTCTGCAGAGTATAAGTATTCCACTTCTAAATACCAAAGGAAAACTAAAGTAAAGGACAAAAATCGAAATATAGATAGGAAATTGTATTCTATATGGTAATAGCTAGATACATAGATACTAGGACATTATATATGTACACAACATAGCCTTTACATTCAATAATTATGTATAGGTATGTGTATGATAATAATCTTATGATGTGGGACAAAATGGTGTAAAAAATGTGAAATATTATATCTACATGGGAAGTATGACGTACAACACAAATACACAGTATAAGTTGTATCAGTAATATGAAGCATATTATTCAAATCATCTTTTTCATACCTACACTACACACATAGTAGTGTGTAGTGTAGCATGAATAAAATAGAAGTTGTGAAAGCCATTTGCCAGAGTAGAATCATATTGGATTGAGTCTAGGAGGATGAGAGAAAGCTGTAAACATGATTCTACTGCGAAATGCAAGGATTTTTCCTAAGTAAATATTGGAAATCCTTTTTACATCTCTGAAGCTTATGTTTTACTTGCTACTACATAGTATGTGTAGGTCGTATAGCGTGTTCGTTGTACAAGTACTTTCTGCAAGAATATGGCGAGAGTAAACAAATAAAAATAGCTACATACTACACCATTCTGCTTCCATGCATTGCATAATATGTGTAGGTGTTTTCCATCAGCATATTTTTGTTCGACATGTTCAGATACACATACAAACAAGGCTATAAAACATTATGTTATGGATTCCTCTATACATTCCCAAACTGTCTTTCCCTAATGGGGAAAACGCAAAGTACTGATAGAAACGGTTTTTATCCATTAAACCACCTATTTGACTCTGACGTGTATGCAGGGCTATTATTTTATTGTCACTTTAATAACCAACTCGTGTACACTCGTGTTTTTATGCAACCGCTTTTTCTGACTTTCAGTATTTCCCCATTTGTCGCCACATCCAATATACAAAATGACTCACATTCAGACCAATTACAAATACGTATGTTCCGTCTACACTCAAATAATACTTCATGCAAAATTTACATAAATTCATCTACTTGTACTACTGTCATACTCTTTATATAGATATACACGTAATATGGAACATGTGCATTTAATTTACCAAAAGTATCTTCTTACACACAACATTACTTATGTAAAAAGTCAAGAAACGACTACAACGTAGGAGTTTCTAGGATAATATGCATTTACAAAATGTACAGACTGTAAATTATTCACTTGGCATTCATTACGTCTTTCTCTCTCTCACGGACTCGAAATTCATTTGATGTACAATATGGTGTAGCGTATAGCGTAGTAGACTGTGGATACATATATAGTATATTCTGTAAACAAAAATGGTAAGCTAAAAGTAAGCTTCTACTGACTGTCATCAACCAAATTCGGCTGGGAGCAGAAAAGCACTGTGTGAATATATTTATGAACACAATTACAAATAGCTCCAATTTAGTAAAAGCATTGTCACGTACACGGTATACGTAAACGTAACACAATAATAACAACAACAGTCCAGCCTACCATTTTCATTCAAGTTGCTTTGTCAATAGATATTCATACTCCTAGCCAAGCATTATAAATTATACATTTTGATTATGTATCCAATTTGTCATTGAGTATTTTTAGTAACCTACCTAACTATCTTTACATGGGTCTATTATTTGTAATAACAAATTTACATTACCCTCAATGCAAATACCCTGAACGCAATATTATACTTATATCTATACTTTCAAATATTAACAACTAACCTAAACCATATATTATTATTATAATTATGTGTAAGTGTATTCAGTGCAATCCAATACTTGTAATGTAGAAGTAATGACGTCAATCCAGAGTATTTACACAGTAACGATCTATGTAAATACAAATCTTTAAATAATAAACACAAGAAATCAAAAGATATTGTCATTGAATACTGTGAATAGCAATTGTAGTTTGTATGGAAGTGTAATTTGGAGATACCTACGTATTATGACAAACTATTATTTAGTTCATGATTGTTGTGTATTACTATTTATCATACTAACTATATACCTTGTCTTACTTAATTTAACATAAAGTGATTGTATATTTAGTTTAAGAAATCTATGCTTATAATTTCTATGTAGGTAAGTTACGTATTATAGAGCTAACATGAATTCTGATAACTTTATTGAGTGTACAGAGAGATCTCTTTTGAATGACGAAATTGAAATTGTTTAATCGTAAAATTGCCTTTTGTCAAATTGACGTTTGAATCAAGAAAACAATTTCAGGTTGCATTCATCAAAGCACACAGTGACTATTTGCACAAAGCTGCACACAGGAACTCATAATTTGTCCATGTCGTTAACAATTCTTTTGTTTCTTTACATAGTCAGTGTACTGTGGCCGTAATAATAACAAAGCACAGCATGAAATGAATCTAGCATGGTCTTTCATTTTACATTTACACACTAACTAGAACTATTTAGACTCCTGCATGCAGCACAAGTACTAAATGATGAATTACTGAATTACTAATCGCAAACAAATAATTATCTAATTAAAATAATAAGCCTGTGGTAACTGTTTTGTGGTTTACGTCAGTAATTCCATCACAAAGACTAAAGACGATATAGGTACAGTAAATAATGCACGTATATAATGAAAGTGAACTTACACTTACTAAGAATAGTTAAGGGTACTTCTAATGTATGCAGCACATTATTCATACGTGTAATATATAAAGCATGCTATAGTACCTATAATAATTACTCTTTGGGTTTTTCTCAGTAGTCGATTATGATTTAAGGTCACCTTAGATGTGAATTGAGCTTACAAATTTTAATGACTGTCCTTAGTCCCTACATCTCTGCTTTGTAATGGTAATAGAGTAATAGGAATATTCGAGTACCTACATTCTAGGGCATAAAATATATGCATATAAATTAGTATACGCATATATGTGCTAAGAAAACAAATATTAATCTTGAAAGTGATATATGGTTCATATAAATATCTTGGGTAGTATATAAAGTAGTTATGGTATCTCTTGTACTATAGAACAGCAATATAATTTAAAATTACTTTCAGATCAGTTTAATGGTTTCGCTATAAAATATAATATTCTCAGTGCAAGCAACACAGAGAACACAATGGTGGAACTCAAACCGGCAGCTCAGGGTGTGGATTGTGGATAATATTATTATGTTTACACAGGGAATTGTTTGCTTCTGTGGTAGGCATAGTTGTGTGAGTTAGAATAATAGTCTTTTGTAAGTTTACACTAAATGTGAATGTGGGAATGTGAGCCAAACGACGGAGTAAACGCTATAATGGTGTTCAGTCAGAAGAGTGTGCACATACTACACCAATAATATTCAGAAAGGGCAGCATAGCAATAACAGCACAAAGAAAATACAAATTAAAATTCTCATTTGGTCATAAAATGAGGATCTAAACACAATTTAAAGCTCTTATTTTCCTACAACACTACTAAACTACGTACGTATCAAGGCTACGTTGAAAGGGGGACCCAAGGGGGCATTTGTATTTCCCGAAATCCAAAAAAAGATTATTTTACCAAAATAAATAATTGCAAAAAATAGCGAAATTATTTACACCATTTTTTATGCATTTTAGTTTGATTTCGACTTAAGTTAGGTAAAAAATTTAACTTTTGTATGTAACATCTTGGAATTTCCCCTCCTGAAATGGAATCATAGATACGGCCTTGTTATGTATTTACATTTATTACTGTTATACTGTATCTACTCAAAGATTACTTTACATACACCATAGTAAAGAAATGGAGGATGTGAATACGTAAGGATCGCAAGCACAGGAATAAAATTTTCATGGTTTGTTGATAGTTTAATGGCATCATAACTGGATTAGCCAGCATTAAAATAATAATGAAAATTTATGTGATGGATAAAATATCATTGTTGTTATCGACGGGGATGGAGATGATGATGGAGCCATTACTTTATATATCTACTGCGTAAAACGTTTTTGTCCATTTCGTGAATGAGTCCAAGCATTCATTTTGCGTCAATATTGATATAATCTGTTAACGATTACTTTTACATTATTATTAGAGTTGCTATACACATGACTATAGCATGCAGTTGCAGCAGTGTGTAGTATTGTGCATAGTATCAAGTACAAATTAATTTCTGAGTAGCATAAGGACACAAGATTAGTATTGTCCAATGGGATTAATATATTAATATCTCGGTCTCTTTATAGTTCATGCACATAATATTTTACTATCAGTTTAGAATGTACTTCTACGGGCCGAAATTTAATGTGAAAACCAGTCAGTCAAGCCAATTATTAATTGTAATTTAATTACACACTCAGAACGTATGAAATTATTTCCATTGTCATCCTTTCTAATGCATTTATTGACTATTACAATATTGCAACCTCAAAATATAAAGGTTATACTACTTATATGTACATGCAGCAAAACAAACGAGATAAAATAAATACGGATTATTAACTTTTTAATTGCAGTAGGTATAAATGTACTTGTATTGTACTGTAGTGTTTTTACACACTACAGACAGACTGCCCTGCTGTATATAGATGCATTCACATAAAATATTATTTCGTTGTTTTTTGCACGGAATACTTAAAATAAATGTTTCTTGCATCGACTCGACTCTTCTTGTGTACCTAGAATAATATTGTTGTTGTGTTGTGTATAAGAATGAGAGCATTGAAGGCAAAGGCAAACCGTGTCTGGCTTCATTCATTTTCTGCTGGTATGGGAGTACCTACATACATACATGTACAATACATATTGTGTGACCTCAGTTGTTTTGTGTGTGCAAAAATTACTCGGAGAATTTTAGGTTTGCATTTTGCATGGTATGTTCTAGTTCTAGAACTTGTCGTGTTTCACTTTTACCAGTGTAGTATGTGGTATAGATGTAGACTGCCAGTATGAAAGCTATTGTAGACTCTCCGAAAGAAGTATTGTGGTATTGGCATTCGCATTATATTTTCAATGGGTTATGCCTTTATTCCTAATGTTAGAGAGCCAAGAGAGATTTGCATGCAATGAACTGTAAGTAACATAAAATGGGCACATACCAACTCCACTTCCAACCACCATAATTGTGTATACATACTACTCTCCGAGTCTAGTGTAAAGTTGTGTGGCTAAATTCCCTTATGGATCTCTGTGTCTTATTGATTTGTTTAGATGAGTGAAATTTTAGCTTGGACCTGGACTTGTTTGCTAAACTCAAACTCGTAGTAATGAAGCAAAACAAAGCACCACACGGTTATAACTTAATATATTACGTTGCCTTATTTAAATAACAATGCAGATTCTATTTGTACTCGCATATACATACATAATATCAAACTCATTTATACAGACACAGTTGTCTTGTACATTTACCCATATACAAATGTTACTGTATAACGTACAACGTACATGCTTAGGTATACCAAATATTGTTAATAGTTAAAATATTCATTTTATTAAGTGTACTGTACTACAGCATAGGCATATTTAAAACTACAGTGTTTAGCACTCAGTACTATGTATATAGCATCATTGACAGAACATATTATGACGTATTACCAAATTATATCATCATCATCGTCTGCAGCAGCACAGAAGCCTGTAATCATACTACACAGCTAGACTTATTTATGTAGTATGTATGTACAGTGTAGTGTGTAGTTTGTATCATTATTATTACCACTAATAATGTGCTGTTGCTAATATTGGTAGTAGTATTAGCCTAGTTAACGCGGTATTTAAGAGTCTAGCCTCTTTGGCACACAATAGTGACGTGTGGTGTGTGTGTTGAGAATATTCCGTGAAGACTTATTAAGCTTACTTATTGTTAGTTAGTTGGACTGGGACTACTCGGGAGCTACTAATATAATGTAGACTTAGACAAGTCTTTAACTTTTGTTCCACAATGTAATTTGAACATGCAGAGTCCGTATATCTAACTAGCACTACTACTACAACTGTGCATTCTAAACAAGGCAAACTAGGGGTGAACTATGCTATTATTTTGCAGTATATAGATCCACAAAGGCTTTTGATAATTTATAGTTGAATGTTGAATGTTGAACGCTTAATGTACATCGTAACATGAGAGTTAAGCCTGTTTTCGTTCTCTTTCTCTCTCTGTGTGTGTCTCTCTCTTTGTGCATGTCGATGTAGGGAGTTTAATTTGTAATCTGCAGTCAATACTCGACGTAGAGTCGATAAAATCAATAATTTGGGCCAGTTGCTTTTGCTTACCATTGAACTCACTGAACTGTGGTCTGAATCTAACTAACCAGTCCACTACTACCATATATAATCCAATACTACACTCGTTGAATCTCAATATATGGCTCTGCTAGAATGTACCTAGTATTGATGTTAACGATATAAATCTAAAAGCACTTCTATAATAATATTGCCCACGTAAGTGGAAAAGTGAAATTGAGTCTTTGTCAATATTCGCTTGTTATTAATGAAGCTCTGATATATCTGCAAATGTTAGAACTACAATTCTCATAGGTAGGTTGGTAATTTTAACCCGTAGGTTTATAGATAAGATAGATAGATATGTATTGATGACTTGTAATGCGTGTGTATGAAATAAAACTAGGTTTACGCTTTTGTAGTAATTTTATATGCAATTCAATCTTATCATTTCCAGTGTTAGATGTGTTTGAATGGATAAAAGTAAGTAGGAGAAATAGACAAGGGAGTGAGAGATATGATAAAAAGCTTCTGTGTCATTATTAGTCGTGCTGGGTGGCTTAGACTTTATTACGTTACGTTCTTCATTCCCTAGTGTGTTCGCATTAAGGTAAGAAGAATAGTATGGAAGAGTGGTGCTACTGGTTGGTTGTAGTAATGGAGTTTTACTCTGGCTAGATTATATGCTAACTAAAAGGCAAAGTCAGAGAATATTAAAGTAGTAAGTAAGAGAATGGGGTATTATTATTGAATGTCTCATTTGTTTCCTCTTCAGTCGCTTTCCTAAATACATGATATATATAAGCTAGAGGCTGTGCCTGTGCACCTGTCTAAATTACTATTTCACTCGGCATACACAGCTCTTTTGCGTATACATTCCTTAATCTCTTTAATTATGCAGCATCATCTAGGTATTAGAGCGAAAGGAATCTAATTTTCTTCTTATTTTCTTTCGTAACATCTTTGATTCGATTTAATGCAGCTGTCCAACATAAGGTAAAAGGATTACTAGCAGAAAATGCCTAAATCACATGTAAAATATTGTTGAATTTCCAAACGAATTATTTGCAACAATTAATACCTAGAAGTATTTTATTTCAGCACATAGTTTAGTTTAATTACAACATTTTAGGTATAAGTTTTTTTTGTTATGGGCACTAGTTTACACGAAAACATTGGACTCAAATTTCGTTTCTGAATAATAATATACATAATATCTTTATACAATATTTCAAAATGCCTAGTCCGGCTTATTTTACGGGATAAAGAATGCCAGCATTACATTAATATGAGCGGAACATCTGTGTCTGATTTTTACATGGTGTAGTGCAGTAGGACTATTTTATTATTTTTTTCTTGTGCAGATGTAGGTATAGCATTAGTGCTAGTTTAGAAAAGGAAATTCATAGAAAGAACGCACAGAAGCAATCATGTGAAAAAATAAATCCTTATGGAGTTCTTATGCATATACATTACTATGAATTTTCAACTTCCTAAATGGGAATCTATTGTAGTCCTAGTCTGTACTCCCTGTGTAACTCACTCAGGTTTAGCCAAGTTGGTTTAGTTCGACTAAGCGGCTGTACTAATACAAGAAATGGGAATAGCCGCACACAGAAAGAGACTTGACTGAGATTTTATTTTTGCTATTGGAAAAATTATAGATGTGTTCCCATTTGGCAAATCTGTTACTTTTTTAGTGGAGCATGTATATGTAGCATGCATGTAGTCGACAGTGTGTGTACTTTTATGTGCAGTAACGCTTAAACCGAAATATAACACAAGTTATGAGAATTTCCAGTTCCAGTTCCAGTTGTATCAATTCAGTTTTGGTTAGTATGCAAGGAAAATACAGCTGTAGTGTGCAGAATCCTCTCTCAGTGGAATATGGAAACTGATTCCATACAATAGAATGTCGGTTAACTTTTCCTGTTATGGGTTTTGAATGCTTAAAATATTGTCTGGAAGTAATAGTCCTAAAAAGCTACGACTGTGAGCTCAAATGCATGTACACATACAAAAGTAGAGCCACACAGCGCATTAAAATGAATGCCCATCCATTCTACAGTTTCCCATCCCGCAGGTGAAGGTGATATAAATCAAGTGAGCGATATAATTGATTTTAATGTTTTCCAGCGAAACACACGCAAAAGTGTACGAGAACCCAATGTGTACTCATTGAACCGCAATAGCTACTACGGGGAAATTGTCGAATTCATAGTCAAAAGAAATAATAATGTGCTCAAGTTGTTTTTTTGGCATTTTTCATTTATATTCAAATTTTCCGAACATGTGTGCATATGAAATAGCACAGAATACACTCCAATACACATAAAACAAGCTGAAGCAAGGCAAAATTCTCCTGGCTATATTTTATCATGTACATCTCTCAGTTTTGTTCCATTTGACTGTATTTTATTATGCGAATGAGTGCATTTTCCCCTCTTCTTCCTTCAGAGTCAGTAGCTGCAGTGGTGTGTGATAATAATATGGAAGAATGATTACAAATAGTACCTAAATCCACAAAAAACTCAAATCGAAGTTTAACACACATACAGGCACATAATACAGACACACTAAATATGCATTACAAACCGAACCATATAAATAGCATCAGGATAATACACACTACCAAAGTCTATAATATTCCAGCAGTGATGACCCCATTATTAAAACTGCATTGTACTTTTTAATGTGCTACCAGTGTGTACCTATTCTTTCTCTCCCTCTCTCTTTTTCTGCCATTCCTTCAGCTTCCTTTGTGTAAACGTGTGCTCTTGTCCATGCCACTATTATCATCATCTCCTTTGGCGATGGAAATGTTTTGAGAATGAAATACAAAATCATTTGCTATACGGGAGGTTGCTTTAGACAGGTTGTTTGATTGTGTGTAAATAAAGAAAAGGGAATTTCAACATTTAGAATCATATGACGATGACGACGACGAAAGGACTAGGACCACTAGCTACTACCACACTGTAAATAGTGTCATGTCACCAGTCACCACCACTAAAATTACATGTCGATTATATTCTCCCATCACAAACATTTTCGGTCAAAGCCAAATGTACATCATCTGCCTATACACAGGCCTAATATCTCCATATTAATATTGTACACATCGATTCGTTGTATGCGTATACAACACATGTATATCGTCTCTGAGTTTGTCTCTGTTGTATTAAATGTTTGTGGGGACGACTGGCTTGCGACTGCTGCATGCTGGTGGCCTTATCATTTGAATCTGTCAATTGCATATTTACAATTTAATGCTATGGTATACTCCGCACTATCACTGTGCTTAGCAATGTATAATTTAATAGTACTCTATAGCTTGATAATGGTTTATCGTTTTGTTTTAAATTATTAAACATGCGTCAGTTTTAGTTGACGATGGATTTGTGCACACACACAGTACAGTGATAGATAAAAGCTACCTATTACTACTACGGTCGATCGAAGACGATAAAAACAGCAGCAGCTGAACTAACTAACTCATATTGTATGAGTATGAATGCCTGATTGCCTCACTCTCTTTCTGTCTGAATGCATGAAATGAATTTTTAATAAGGCAGTAACTTTGCTAGTGCCATTCGGACGTTTCACAGTGTGCCACTAGCAGCGTAGTAGTGCTATCAGTTTATCTCAACACTCTATATGTACATATGTAACATCTTATCCATTTAATATCAAATCATCATCTTAGCAAACTTTTCTTCATACATTTCATCCACTTTCAGTTTATCATTGCTCTATTTATTGGTTGGGTTAATAAGAGGATAAGAATGATTGAAGGTTAAATAGCCTCAACAAACCCACTTTAGAGCTACTGCTGGAATTCACATTTGAAGAGCATGCAAACACAAGTAACTTTCAATGTAATATTATTACGTGCTGATATTTAGTCAATCAAATTGCACTCACGAGTGTCTATGTCCATACTGATATACAAATGAAGAAACTATCTATCTATCTTTCTATGTACCTATTACTGTATTAGACAAGGCAAGTCTATGTGTATGGACAAAGCAAATAATAATATTAGTTTGTAAAGTAGGATAGTATCACATGGATGTGTTTGTGATTACTAGTAGTAGGTAGAGCTGTGCTGTCTGGCCCAAATACTTAAAAATGCTATATGTGCATCAAGCAACCTTAGCAGTACATAAAATACTGTAATATACGTAATAGGCAGCTACACTTGCATAATTCTGCTAGCACACTACACTTATAAATGCATATAGCATTGAATCATCGGCCTACTTACAGTTACTACTTACTTGGACGTTCTTCTTGTTGTCTAAAGTATACTAGTAGTACTATTGACGCAGTAATTCTGAGGGTCACTACTAACTACCAGTACAACTCTAATCAAAATGAACTGTTAATAATTTTGTGACCTTAGTTAGGGTAGCTGACTTGATTGGTACTTGAGGTACGTACACAGTATAGGTAGGTAGACTTCTAAAAGTACTGTCATTGACAGGGGCACGTCATGTGGCATTATATGACGTGATATATGTAACTATATTATAGTCTTAGTTTATTATTTACAGGGGAAAAGGGAATTTAGAACATGCAGTCATATTATAATCATATACCACACACGTATTAGTGTATAACTAATAAAACACTACACACAGATACTGCAAGCAATTTGAAGGAAAGGAAATCAATAAATATTTTAGCTAGACCAATAGACTCTTTTATAATTGTGTCATGCCAAAGTATTGACAGCTGCAAGTTGCTTTTAACTGTTTATGAGAATGAGAATATTCTCACTTTTTTATCTCACTCGACTCTTTACACGCTATATTTCGTATAGAAGTCAATGTAGGATAAAGAGTTTTTATTATTATTCTCTTATGTACTCCACTACTTCTCTTTGTGTAGTAATAATGTGTTTACAGCTATTTAAGGTAGGGCCAAATCAAGCCAAGCCAA
>JAQFYB010002809.1:0-22391 GCA_034694085.1 Pogonognathellus longicornis | reverse complement strand
TTGAAACAGGGCTATCTAAGGAATAAGTCCAGCCCATGTATAAGCTCCACAGCAGTGTAGACTGATCACGCGGTATTATTACATCACTTACATTGCACTTTGCATTACACAGATTAGTTCTTCCAACCAACATACCTAACAGCAATAATAGCGTTCTGTTCCTACAATGGATAGGAAGCCCAGTAGGTAATATTATATTTAGGGTAACGAGCATTAGAGCTCATACATATAACAAGCGTGTAAAAGGAAATCCAGTAGGTAGTAACAAATGAAGGTTTTGTACTCCAAAAATATTGTCTGTATTGCTTTATTCTTTGCTCAATTTACGTTGATAGCCTTCTATGCATGCAATGTGCAGAAAAACAGGACAAAGGAAAACTTTTACTGTGTATTTACTTTTAAACTAAGTAAGAATTATTACATTATGCCATACTTTACATTACAAACAAACACTATGTACTTGGATGTATATATACATAAAAAATAGAGTGGTAACAGTATGTAAGTAAGTACGTGTAAATAAAATCTATATTAAATGACGGGTGTGGCAAATAGCAGAAATCTAATTCACAACTTGAGATTTGGCCATTGCAATGCAATAGCATGGTCTCAGTTGGTAATGCAAGCATTTACCAATAAGTTCAATCTCACTATGCAGTCAGGTTCTATCTAAGTAGTGTATAAGTAGTAATGTAAGTGTACGAGTATCTAACTAAACTGTAAATGCATGATGGGAGAACTTTGCTTCAAATAATATAAATAGCTGCAATGTGGTTTTCGTTTAATATTTTCCTACATGAGTTGCACGTTCACAGTGCATTGCAGTGTAGTGCAGAGTATAGTGGTTGAGTTATTTACAGTGCAGGGTACAAAATACTTTGTTAATTCTGTAGTAGGTATAGTAGGTATATTATTGACATTTGTGAGAGAGTCAAATATGTGGCACGCACACATAGACAGCTGAAACTCAACCAACGAGAGATATTGTGATATGAATACATTTTAAAAGATCATAACCTTGCTTTTTCTCATTTATGTCATTATGTCAGTCCTTATGTACTTGACTGTGCTAACGGTACTAGTATTTCATTTTGGAATCACTTTCCATTGTTTCTTGTCTTTTAATGACATAAACCTACAACTTTATGCACAATAACATTATCAAATTGATCATATCTGAGTAAATGGACTTGCTCTTTTTTTTCACAAAGAATAATTTCATGCTTTGAACATCTAAAAGCAATAAATTGGTTTTATTTTTCCAATTTTACTTTAAAATGAATTAAATGTAACTTGAAGTATCAACATAAATTACATATTATGTATCACAGCCGCAATACTGTAACTCTTGTAATTGTAATGTCTCTTGTGGATTTTGTGGTTGCACACATTCTGAATCAAATTGTAATTGAGTTATGTCTATATATGCGTAATCAAATCAAATAAAAAATGCAACCAAATCATAAATGCAGCGTGTGTATCTAACTAACCCATTTGCTTTCATATTGCATATATACAACATTTCGCAAAAGCTCCAACGATCTACTAAATCATCCTCTGACAAGTTATTAACAAAAATTTTAAACTGCAAAGCAACTCTTGCATAACACTCCATGAAATAACAATTGACAGCTCAGATACGTTTCCTAATATCTAAATGTCTATCTCTATTTTGTATGTATTACAAACGTAATAATACCTAAATATACAGTGAACTCAAACCCTAATGATTGTTCCATTATAAAGATATTAGTCTACTAATTCCTTCTTACTTTTCCAGGTGCTGCGTAAAACGACCTTATCCAAAACTCTCACGCTACAGCTAAATAACAGTGATAATAATAACATCCCAAATCCTAAAGCTAATAGCACGACAATAATGAATTGACTATGTTGCAGTAACTACTTATTTACATACATAATCCCAAACAGTCTTCTTTTACTCAAACAATCCACTCTAAAAAATGCAACCAATGCAATGCTGAGAAAATAAATTGTGAGAAACTACCTACAGATATTTGACTTTTATATACGCCATTATTACAGTATAGAACACATAGTATATCTACAAATGTACGTAACAACTGGCAATATATTCTGAACAATTCACATTAAAGTGGTACAAATAATACATACTTTAAGGCAATATTTTAAATGGTACAAATTTTATTTAAGCGAATCATCGGTATAGACGTATGAGTCAATACTTAGCTATGTCTGCCTCGTTTCATCCTCAGCTAATGGATGGTGTAATAACAGTCTTAAAGTAAATGAATTGCATTTTCTTGAGTAAAAACTGATCTTACGAGTCAAAGTGTCTGTAGACACTTGACCTGGGCACGTACGCAGACATTCACTTCATATACCTATACAACATACCAATATAAAGCAAACAAGTCGCCTTATTACTGACTCTCAATAAACCATTGTTGCACTTATTACTTGTAAATTCAGATTTTCCATGGTATGATGTAATGCATGAAATTTTGCTGTGTCCTATAATTTCCTGCGGCTATCTACACCCTAATAATATGTACCAGAAGCTATTTGCCTCAAACACACAGAGACTACTCCCATATATCATTTATTTAATCGGAAGAACCTCAAACTTTTAATTTCAGCAGGTTTTGTAATTGAGAAGCTTAGTTTTCTGAGTAGCGCATTAAGAGTTATTCATTATTGCCGTTATTATACCTTCAGTTCTGTTGTTGTGCATTAGCGAACAACATATTATCATAGAATTGTTTTTGCATAAAGATTATACTTCTGTAATTTTGTACCATGTCTTCCCGTCATCAAGTGGAATGATTAGAGAAATTATTGTACTTTTTGAGACTGTGAGTAGTTGTTGGATTTGTTGGATCCTGGCTCCCAGTCACGATCATTTCAATTGGTCAATTATGAACAGACGTAAATGTGTGCGAGTGTGCGTGTATCATGTCAAATCAAGTCAGGCATTTTTTATCGCTATCTGATCTGGTTTTGATTGAGCAAAGAAATAAAAATACTGCCTAGGTGAACTATCTATCTTGACAATGACAATAGAACGTTGTTCTCTTACATAATTACTGGCATATTTATGCACCTTCATTCATAAGTAGACAGATTTTCAAACAGTCTCATTTCTTTACTTAGGTAGTAGGTAGCTATAATAATTATTATTGCTACTTTAAAGTGTACCTAGTAAGTTCAAACGATACCCATCTAACTATAATGTCTTTGTTAGCAAACATATTAACGTGTATTGTACTCCAACATCTACGGACCTTAGTCATTTTAGAGGCTATTTATTATGAATCAATATAAAAATAGTTCAAAAGTATTCCAATATGATTATTATGCTCTCCTTTGCCCTTTTACTATATTAGAATGATTCTTTTCTTATGGGCATTTCTTCTTCATATAACAAGATTCAAGAGTAAAGATGCTATATATAAGTGCATTAGTGTGATAATGAGTTTCCTCAGCATGAAATGAAGTCTTTATCCCTGAATCTCATTTTTTGGCAATGAGCGTCAGAGATTTGGATATTGAAGTTTGTTGATGCATAGTTGTCAATGTGAGCATGTAGAATGTACATCAGACATCAACAAACAAACAAAAGCAATATTGCAAAAATGGTTTTGACACAGCATTCCGTATCACCTGATTAAGTAATTACCAGCGTCATTAAGTTTGAATCATATTTTTAATTAGACTAACTGTCAACCCCGTAGGAAAAATTCAAAATGCAATCTGATTGCTAAATTTTTAATACATAAAGGATTTTAACATGTGAGTGAGTGACGTGACATGCGAAGACCGCAGAGAGCAACATGTAAGAACACAATTCCAAGACTAAATACCTACCTTCTACTACACTTACAAACAACAAATCTAACTGCAATATCACCAACCAAATATAACATTGTAGTTGTTTGCAGATAGGTATGTACATATACATACGTGTAACTTTGTAACTTATAATATTATAGCAAACAAAGATCTTGAATTGTTTACTATTTTTATTAAAGGTATTTGTTGACTCGCAGAGATTTCTGCAGCTGAACTTGTTTTACTTATACGTGTTTGCACGTAAAACATGGCAGTATCGTTAGCAGCAAAGCAAGTGTAAAGAAAAATAAAGTAATAATATGTTGGTAACCGTGAGGAGCTGTGAGTGGGACAAGCCCTTCATCCATATACATACCATTATAATAAGAAATTGTAAATTAAATACGCAATGTCTTGAGTTTTAGTATAATAATACATACATAGGCCAGTGCAATTCCATCCAATGCAACTGGTATGCACATTTCTTTAAAAAAGTTTTTTTCACTGCAACACTACAGATATTTCTACTAGCTTTATACAAACAGGAGCGATGTAGTAGTAGGTCTACATGTCGGATAAGTGATGGGCTGTCGGACGACTGCAATTAGTTTAGCTACTTACACAGCAAGTACACTTTGGCACAGCAAAAAAGAATTAACAAAACTACCACATAAATGACTAAGTACAGAATGAGTAGGCAGTGTAGTTATAATATGAGATTACATGAGTTGCACGTAAGCCTTTATGTATGTATGTGTATGCTTACACACAAGCCATATAAAAATGTCTGTATACTAATAGCCAATAATAAGTAATCGCATGGAGAAAATGAAAGGTTAGTGTAATAGTAGCATTGCACTTTGTTTTACTTTCATTTACTGCTGTAAAGGTTAACCTGGGTTACACTACAATTATGACTGTACAATTACAAAGGGAATAAGTAAGTAGCTTATAAAATGTGCTCTAAATAAAGTCGGTAATTTTCCAAGAGTATGTAATTAAAAGCCTCAGTCTCCTTTGCCATCACATAATAGACGATGTAAATAAGTCGAGCAACAAGGAGCAAAGCATTAACATAGATTTGCTTAGCCCATGCATAAAGGGGAGAAATGATTGTCTTTATCAATGTTGATCTGTATCGTGTATCATTACAATCGATTATCTCCATATACTTATCTCACTTGTGAATCGACAATAAATGCTACCCCGTCGTTTCCCAATGAATCACACTAACATTATTCAACATAGACATAGGTAGATGCTATTACTATAAGTAGAATGCGAGTACTTACAGAAATACGAGGAATTGCGTCCTTATATAGAAGAGCATTCATTGTGTCTCCCCGTTTACTATAATGTAATATGCAATGTATCTTTGTGTCTGTAATAATGAAAATGAAATGTGATCGACTGCTCTGCTTTGTATTGTGTTGTGTAGCAGAGACGTTCAGTGATCCACCTTCTTTTCATTAGCGTCAATGATTTCGCTTTGCTGTAAAGTAGATGTACTAGTATTTACTAGGTGTGTACGGCTTGGTATAATCTCCCGACATGTCTTCACAACATTCTAGGAGTGTTAAATGCACTTAAAAAAATTACATCAGAATTTATTAGTTGATTGATACTTGTGAGTTGCTGTTGTGGCAGTATCAGTGGGTTTGTCATTTTTATTCGTAATCTCACATCACAACATTATCATTGCAGATTTCATACTCAGATTAGTAATTATTGATTAGAAACTCGCCCCGAACATAAAGGCGTTAACTTGACTATAGGTATTGTAAGTTGGCACTGTTTTGTGTACCTATAATATATGCATACTATAAACATGTAGTAAGATTGGTCAGGCAAATCAGTTTGAATTTTTACAACATCATCGGGGCATATCTGTTCGATAATAATACCATCACAATATTTCTTTTCATACTCGTCAATCGTCATGTTGGATTAGTCAGCTGCGAAAAAATATTAATTCTTCTTTTGTACATCAATCCCCTCCAGCCACTTGATTACGCAGCGTTAAGACTGAAACGATGAAACTTGAGCACAAGATGATTACATTGATTAAACTGACTTACAATCTTGCCAGGTAATACAAGCAGAAAAATTTGCATTTTCTCGGATCATAGTAATAGTATGTAATATGTACATATAACAAGAGAGAAAATCCAAATCGATTAACTCGCTTTCCCACAAACTTGAATATCGTCAACCATTGTATGTATCGTTCCATGCTAAACCGACAAGAAGATTTACATATAATAATTCTAGTGTGTGAGATTTAAGTGGTAGACCGTGAAATTATATGTACCTACCTATTTTACGTCTTATAACAGGTTAATATAGCAATGAATAGTTTTAAAGAAAGATTGCTGTTGTAGGAAATAATGAGTATCACAAGAGCATCTGCTTCATTCATTTTAATGAACAGTTAAAGAAGAAGAAATGTGGTGGAGATTCAAGCATATGCTTAGTTCATTATCTCCGTACAGGATCATTACTTTTATGATTAGTCTATTTAACAAGTCCCTGCCCAACTATTTTTCCATGGCTTAACTCTGATCGCATAATAATGTATGTAAATGTATCACAGCTAATGCTAATCACAATAATCGCGAGTTATTGGTGTACTTGAACATAGGGACAACCAACTATTTATACTTAAACGCTTTTGATAAGCATGACTACATACATTTGCATAAACATTTATTCCGCATTATCATTTATCAATGTAATGCTAATACACATAGCTAGCTAACCCATATACTTCAAAGCTTTTTAATGTATGCAATGGTTTAACTACTTATATCAGCAAATATCAATATAATGCTCATGCATATAAGTAAATCCAATTTGAAATTCACGGGTACTTTTAAGCAACCTCCGTCTGAGTAGCTCTAAGTGCAATTTATTCAGATAGGTCACGGAGAAAAAGATTTAGTTAATGCTTTCGGCATATTTCATGCCAGCCCCTTTTGGAGAGATTATTGTATGATTACTTCATGCACACAAGACATAGTAGTACCAATTCGCTTTTGTGTTGCATGTGGAATGTGAGTGCATTTGTCTGTGTACCAGGAGACATATGTAAGCGATTACAAAACTTTTAGTACTATCTTTTGAGATGATTACAACTGCTCTCATTTCATATCGCACCTGTCACTTTCTTTCGACGAGATTCAATTTTATTTCATTCAATACTCCATTCCCAATAAGTATCGCCCCCTCCAAAAAAAGCCCATCATAAACACACATTATATAACATGCATTTCCAATCAAGGACCTACTACAAATGGAATTGAATGAAATATTTTTCCTATTATTAAATAAACTCTTACATTGCAATAAAGTATTACTAGTATTTTTCAGATTATTACGTAGATGACTTTGGTTGAGACCGCATGAGGAAACAATTATGGATCGTTACAATGATTTGTCAAGATCTGCAGCTCTGCATATTTCTGAGTGTTTCTGAAGTGTATTCTTATGTCGACTAAATGCTTCATTGAGTTAATCCGCTGCTTACGAGGTTATTTTCTGGAGCGTATGACTTACTTCAAATAGATTACAACTTTTAAAGCGAGTTTGTATCCTTCACAAGGAGGTGACTTATTGTTAGACCTTAGGACGTATGCAGACCAGACGTACGCAATACGCAACATGTCAAAAGAATGTCATGTCCTGTTCACCCAATGTCTATTTTTTAAGTAATTTATAATGCACGAGCCAATATGCAACATTAACTTACACTCTCAAACACAAGTAGCCTTACACGATGTACTTAATTTACATACTACATGAATAAGTATAAGTGCAAAAAACACGATATTGAATTTTATATAGGTAGGTGCAACGCAGACAATGACAATAAACAGAATTCGTTTACAAGGAACTCCTAAGATATCCAATAACGATAAAAATATTAACAGAACTTGATAAAAGGAAAAAATGCAACCACAAATTAATGTGAACTAAATATTGGAGTCTTTTATACAATGATATATGTTTGTTACAAATGCACCTGATTGCGGATTACCTTGTCTTATTCTTGAGATAGGTGCTGATTCTGAAAAGATATATCGAGTAACAAAAAACGCACTGACGTGACGTGTGTCCGGTTTCATGTTGTGATTAATTTTGATTAGTTTTTTTACGGCTGTTGTATGCATGAATGTGCTCGCGTAACAATAAGTAACTAAATATTATTGCATCTAGTTTACAAATCTTTATTTCTTTAGAAAACAAGTGCAACAAACAAAGAGCCAACACTAAACAGAATATATCAACACCACTAATGTAATTCGTATCGCTTAAAAGGTACCATTAGTAAAAAGTGAAGGAAAGGTATCACTACCATCAGAATGAATCACGTTGTAGTTGTAAGTGAAATGCGTGGAGTAGTAAATGTCAAATTAACATTTGGAGTCTTGTTATAAACGTATCAGAGTAGCTATTCTGTCTAATGAGCGTAGAAAAACAATCAATAGTAATCAGAATGGGTTACGTAATGGCTAATTGTCATAGGACAACTGAAGAAGCTGCAGATGCACCTTACAACCACCATGCACCTTTGATGTACTACATTACATTGTAGTGGAGTTTCAACATGGTTGTGGTGTAAATGGCGTAATGTAACACAATACTGCATACACAATATATTTGTAAACTAGCGAAGAAGCGTTTTTAACTTGATTTGGATATCAGCACACTAAACACCATAGTCTATGCATTAAATGCTTTTGTAACCATATATCGGTAATAATAATAACTGTAGGGGCTGATCCACTTGATTATAAAATCCATTAACTGCAATTTACAACATGAACAAATAAAATTACCTATTATTGTTTATCCACTGGTTGACATTTGACCAGCATGGGTTTTAATAGTCACGTACGTACGTTTAGTACACGTAGTTGCATGTACAAATGAGATTATTCTACTTAATGTTATTGGTCACCGCAATCTTAATCTATAAGGAAAGAGTTAATGAACCATATAAAGAGATTGACACTTTTTGCACAATAATTTGTAGTAGTTCAATAATTGTTAGTGTGGCTAGCACTTTCGAACAACTGCACTTATACAGCTAAGGTGCATGCATCTCAAGGAAATACGTAGCTAGGAATATACAGTCTGAATTAAAAGATGAAGAGTTACGAATGATGAGTTAAATGTGAACGACAGTACACGACTGCTCTGCTTACATATTGCGTATCTTTGACGAAGGCATCTGCCGTATTTGTATCATCTCAATCTTCTACATTCTTCCGTGACCAAACAAACAACTATTTACACTCTTACTATACTTCTAGCATCTTACGCATACTGCTGTGCTATAACTCTCTATGGATTGTTAATTCGTTATAAATGCATTGTTGTATTATATTAAAATCCATCATAATATGGTAAGATATAGCTACTTGCTTTACAATACTCATCACGATTTTATTTAACAGCTTATAGTAAAATCTATTGGTGAAATGTTCTGATATAATAGTGCCAGTTAGTTATAAGCTTTGCAATTGCATTCATAAACTACAATGTACTATTAACAACTGGAATTTGTATTTTTATGGCTAAAGGCTCTTTTTACCAGTAAATCAACTGTCTGAGTCTATTACTGACAATTAATGAGATCATAAAAGTATAGTTCTTTTTCCTCGTAGGAGTGTGACCACATAAATTCTTTTTCTCAACACATTTGGTTACTATTGTATTATAGCAGGCAGTAAGTAGGATGAATTCATGCACCGTTTGCAATGCCATTGCAAATCAAATTCATACACAACAGGGTGACGATAACATTCTTAATGCAAAGACGAATTGCTATTCAGATAACATACTATCTGGGTGAATTTTTTAAACTGTCATCAAATGTGCTCCATAAAACTATCTTTTCCTCATTTGGATATTAGTAATTTTTTAAGAATTCCCATTCCTAAGGTTTTCTACATACATACGTGACCCTCAGAATTTGCAAACAAAATGTTACATTACTTTTTTAATGTGTTAAATAGATACGTACGCCCATGGCTTGGTTGAATCGCAACAATACTGGTATGTAATGCAATAAAAGGGTACCTGGCACCTATTATATGGTGAGTGCATAAAAACTACAGTTCTAAACAATTAAGTGCAGTAATAAAATGCATTCAATTGACAAAAATACATTTACATACAGATAGTAATACATAGTAATAGCATGTAACCAGTAAGTATTTAACACTCCCAATTCCATAGAGCAAATAATGTACAAGTAAAAATTATACTAGGAGCCAATAATATAAGTTGACAAAACATTAGCACCATAAACTGGATCATTCATCACTTTCATTCATTCTGCAAACTCGTTAGGGAGTTAGACAAACAAAAAATATGGATTGCCATGTCAAGTGCATTGCATTACCTTTTTGCTAAGAAAGAATCATGGGCAGGGATTTATTTAGATGCAGATGAAAACTTACGTCATGCAATGCATCATTCCAATTGCTGCCTTTTAGTTTTATTACCCAAGTCCACAATCTAATGGACTTGAACTCTTTTTTCCATCTTGTTTTATGAATTAAAATGTCTCTGTGTGTTTAGTTTCAAAGAATAAGGCAATTCGATTGTACTGATCAAATGTGCAGTACAATAAATATATATCTAATCTGTATATGATGTTACATATTGCTCTCTGTCTGTACAGAAATACGAAAGGTATTCCAATGCAGACAAACAGAACTTTTTCGTTTTTCCATAGCCATGCCATATTGTAAATTGTAACAGCATTATACCTACTGTAATTATTGTGTAGCACAAATCGAAGGATGTTTAGTGACAATGACTTTTATATTTCTATTTTAATTACCTTAAGTGTACTACATGTATTGGATCGTAACGTAAGTATAAGTACAGGCAATTATGTGAACACAATGGAAAATGTAACAACAATACAAATTTTATTACTCTTGAGGTGATATTCGTTTACGTTACACACATATACGAAATGGTTCCTGATTAATATCTACTAATCTAAAGTTAACGATGCCAAAATTTAGAAATTTCACCTCATAGTAATTAATGTCACGGAATGTCATTGTAAATTGTAAATTGCGTACCTATAGGTATACATATTACAGAGATAGTGTACATAGAAGTGCCTAGGTACTATGTTCTGTATTTTCGATAAATTTCGCAAGTACTGCAGATATTGGTAATGTAGAAACGAAGCATTGGAAGAATGAGATGGAACAAAGGTTGTTGGCAGTGAAGAGAAGAGACCACCGGAATTTACAGGCCGCCTATACGTTGTGTAATCCCACCTTTCAAGTGAAAATGCACCACCCTTTGGCTAGGCAAATTGATTATTGATTATAAGCTCTGCAATGCAAATAAACGACATTACAGCAAACAAGTAGAGCTCCATTCCTTATAACAGAAGCAGAACCCCCACTCAATCATTCATTGATTATCATAATCTACAGCTTTATTGCCTTTCCTATTACATGTCAATAGACCTACACTCAACTTATTGCTTTAGATAAGCTTTCATTTCCTACACTATGTAGGTAAGTAAATTTTTACGATTATCTGTATTACCTATTACTATTACATATCGCATTGTCGAAGGTATGTGCCATAAAATCAACCACCTTATGTGTCATGAATGGAATCCATTTGATTCGATTATTTGATAGTAGAGGCAATAATGATCTGAAGATGACCCTGAGAGGTAAACATGCAAACCACACAGCAAAGCTTAGGTCTGTAGATAGTAATGGCTATAATAATAAAATTCATGTCAATATACGCTCAAAATGTGAATCTGTGAATATCTAAAAGGTTAAAAAACATCCGTAGTAATTATTAAGTAGGTATAAGCATACTAGGCTGTAAGATTATGGATACCAGATACGATCAACTTTCATTGAAAATCGTTCTTGTAAATATTTGCCTACCTTCGGAATAAAAAAACGCACTTGTGAGTTCTGAATTGAATGTAACGAGAAAAAATAATCGAATTGTCCTTTTATTGACAGTTTATCAAATCTAATGACTTTCTCGTGCAATTTAAAGCAAAAGTAATTTGTCTTTGTAGCCACTCCGCTAACTAGTAGGAAACCAAGATCATTCTAGTAATTTCGAATAAATGTTGGGCTTTTAAAATCAAGTCTGCATAATTAACATCACACTTAGTGTCAATTCCACAAAGCATTTCGTCGTAAAACTCCTAGGAACGACAATAATACCTTCTCCTCCGATTACAATACACCACTAAATACAAATACATGCTTTGTTATCTCAACTATAAATGTTTGCCGCAATACACATAAAATTACGTAGCATAATGAAAATGAATTTCATGTAAGTATGTACATCCTAAGTACACTACAAAATTCAAAATGTGTACATATAAAGTGTATGCATACCTAACAAAATCAAATGTCAAGGATTGAGAATGCAAAACAGTTGTAATAATCAATTCAATTCAGTCACACCACACATTGCTCCAATTTTGCATGATAAATTAAAAAGATCGTCTATTAAAATATTGATAGGACTGGGTGGTGGGATATGCTGCAAGTGTCAAAGGATTATAGGGTGGCTATAATAATATTAATACAATTGTACACACAGCCACACTGCTACCTTATTTAACCAAGTAAGTGTAATTGCTCACAAAGCAATCAAAGTACACCTCAAGCGTTTACTCGGTTTGACTTGTACTTAATAATATTTTACTAACGCCAATCAATTCAGAAGTAATCAAAGAAAGAGCATTGGAGGTACTGGATGGACTTATATGTATTAGCCCTATAGTAATGAATATGTGTGATAGAATGCATTGCGTGTAGCTATAACTTATGCCTAACTGGTAATGCATTATCAATATTAAGGTTATTGTTGTATTTATGATATGTTGTGAGAGATTATATAAAATATAGCTGCGGTGGATACACACACATTCCGCCTTGCTCAAATAAATCATTCCATTTTTTTCTTTCATGTGATGATACAGTTTTGGTATGTGATACGTGGCTTGTTTCAATACATTTTCTTGCTAAGAAGTTGCACATACGCAAATTTATTGTCATTTGCAATTTCATTCCATTCGAATTCATATAACGTTTGAGAGAGTACCGAGTACCTAAGTAATGCATAGTCTTGTTCGGTATAGGTAGGTAGAAAATATTATGGGGTCTTAAACGATTTATGCAGCAAGTGTTGCTACACGTGCATTGCACGCATATGTTATTACATTATATAAACACATCACACACATGTAAATTCTAAAGAAAGTTGTCATTCGAGAACATAAATTATTACTGCATTACACTTATTTATATGTATCAAGTGCTTCATTTGAAGTACGTATTATGGAATTTAACACTTGTCCATCTCTTGTTTGCATCCATTATGAAAACCCATACCTAACATAAATTCAACGAGTTCATTACACATTCGTTTTCTTTGTAGAAGTGTGTACCTACTTTAAAGGTAATACTAATAATGTCTCAAGCTTCAAAAATGAAATAATGTTGGTTGCATGTTATAAATAAAAGTTTTGGTTCAAGTTGAAATGCTACCTTTTTTGGCACTATGATAAATACCAAATAAATACCAAAGAACATTGAAAACTATATTTGCGAACATAACAATTTAAAAACCACCTGCACCTAAAATTCCTAGGGAAGGGACTACCTAGGAATATGTACATTTGGTCTATTTGAGATTTTAATTAGACCTCGCGAGGTCTTGTTTTACAATTTCCTACACTTTATAAAAGACAGATTTCTTGTTGATGTTAGTTAAAGTTTTTAAAAGCTTTAAGTAAAAGTGATGTAATACACACCTAGAGCATGTGGTTCACATTGGTATCACGGAAGTAATACGATGAGATCCACAGCCACAGGTAAAACATTTAAGATTCTATTCATTAACGCAGCATAAAAGCAACCAACTGTTTTGATTGATTGAAAGATTGACTGATTAATTAAGTCACGGTGTAAATCGTGATGCTTTGGGCTTCATAAAAAGATGGAAAAGCAACTAACTGTTGGTCCACACACCTCAGCTCAATCTTCATCAGAAGAAAGAACCATGTCCACCCTATAGTAAATCAAATCTATAACTTTTCTATAAACACTCCAATAACGATATCGAAAACAATACCCACCTATATGTATCTGTCTGTAATACCAAAAACTGAAGTCCAGTCTACCAGCATTTTATGCTCATTCAATTTTGAATTTCTTCACGTTTTGCTAAACCAGAAACTAATAGTCCGTACATGGAATACATATTACGTTTAAGCTACTGAGCTGAAAAACGTGATTACAGTGTTGAGGCTCTGTTTACAGATATATTGTCATGTGTAATTAGCACTCTGGACGCAAGGACGTTCGACGTTGGCTTATTAGGTACACTGTGTTTGACTTGTGGTTGGCTTTGGCCACAAGTAAACAAGACACAGAGCAAATGTCGATTGGTTCTTGGATGAAGATTATGCTAATGAGAAGTCCAGATCAACTACACACTCTACAACATCCACATCCTTTGCTTTTGCTCCCATCGTCTTCATCTTACATAATATTATTGCCTCCAACTATTACATAGCATTGCATTTGTATTCCTCTCAGCTATGATCATCACCTGGTGGAAATGTGTTATTAAAAATGTGGGCAGGAGTGGATTTCTATGTTGTGTGTCTCTTAAACACAAGGCAGAGCATGCATTTTCCCACACTTTGCTTCTATTTACTACTAGTAGTACTTCTGTTACACTTGCAAAGAGTTAGTGTTAAAGACCATAACAGCATTAGCGATTCGTTTGGCGTATTGTTTGTAGTTTAGTTCTATGTAGGTATATATACTCACTTTTCATCTCTTTTGGCTCCTCTACCATATTATGTATTTATTGTTGTTGTGTAGCCTGTAATCTTATTAATCCGTGTAGGCAATGCCTTCTTTCGTTCTTTCATATTACCTTACCTACTAATATTATTGAGAAAAAATATTAATCTGATTGTTAGTGTTGAAGACTTGTCCCAGACGAGACGTGAGATTTTCTTTAGCAAAGATAACATATACTTTAGGCATGGAAAACCCTTTTACTATACTATTTCTTCTATGTCGACAACATTAGCGCGTTATTGCCACTAAATAAACTTGAACGTGTAATTCCTAATTTGTAATTTAACACCAAAATGGTTGAGAGAACGCATAAAAATAAAGAGAGAGAGAGAGAGATTGGGACGTTTCTTGAGTTGAATAGCACGTAATTTTGCAGCGAATAAACAATATTTTTATTAGTGCAAACAACAAGACAATTACGGTTACGTATTACACTTACTCTTCGATATGGCGTGTAGTTCATTACGACTATCTACTGCTAATCTACAGTGATATTGTTATGTATGAGTATGACTGGTTTGAAGTAGCACGATGATGGTGGGGTGAAGTGAATTCATATTATTTGATTTTATATCATAATAACGGCTCTAATAAGCACGGTCGACTACAACTACTTTGCTTGTCATGTGTACATTTCATTAAGATGCAAATAAATTCTAGAATTAATTATTAATAACTGTCTCATTTAAATTGCATTTTTAAAACACCTACTAGCACTCACTGCACTGCTGCCATGTGCCAAACAGTACTGCATAATGATTTTAATGATATATGACAATAAATCTTGAGTATATCTCTTATATTTGTTATTACTACTTCGATGCACCAAAGCGTGCCTCAAGCAAAATTACGTGTGTAAAGGCTACCAGACAGTTTTCAAAGCAAACCTTGCTTGTTATAATTAAAAATTAACACAAGTTAGGTAGTTCAGTGCTAAATACACACAAAAATCACATTTTTTCCATGTAAAGGTCTGCGTAAAGAGATATATTAGCCACAGGGCGTCATTTAACGCGGAATTGGGTTTGTTGTTGTATGTAATAGTAGCTCAATAGTTTCTGTACATTGCAACAATTATTATGCGTCAAGGCCTTAGTCGAAATTCAACTAAATTGATTATAAGTACAAATATTGTGTGTGGCAAATATTTTCTTAGTACGGATATTCGCAACTTTACTAATTTATTAAGCATTTTTAGATTTCACGTTTAAACAATTTAGGACAACAAGGAAACTCATACATCTTGTGTTCTATTTTTATGGTTGATGTAGAAAAAATATCTCAATCATAAAATTATATGTTATGGTATGATAAATAAAGAACCAACTTACTACACTAATTGACTTGAAAAAATGAAATTGTTACATTTCTGGATATAAAACAAAAGTGCATACTACATGTTAAAAGCACGGAAGTTATTTTTAATGCATGAAGAACCAGTATTGAGCTGAAGAAAGCAACAAAAAGATTGTCGAAAAAAATGAAATATCTGTCAATTACGGTACTAATGATCGTTGATCATGTCATTCGCAATTGCTGCCGCACTCACATTTCATTTTATGTTCGTAAATTTCGGCAGGAATTGCTTATTATCCTTTGTAGAGTAACAATATGGCATCCACTCATGTGGCATTAAAGACAAGTTTACAACAGGATACACTACACTAGGTAAGTCACAGTGTAATATGACGATTCAAGGATGAACTGGTATTGTGTAGCAAATTGAATAATATTATATAGATCTGTGATTGCTATCAACGCTTATAAATGCACTGTATGCACCAATTAAGTAAAATGTCGTCTCATGCTGCTAACTTTGTTGTGTCATTCTCAAGATGAAGGACAAATCTTTTCATCAATGATTGCATAAAAATAAACTTGTTCAAGTTGCCAACAAAACAAGCCAGAAGGATAATTTGACATTCATAAAAATCTCCGGTAATTAGACTCCAATAATTCAGTCACCCTGTATCTTAATTTGTGATTCTCGCTCCGAGTTGAGAAAAGGAAATGAAATTGTGTATCTTAAATATTCTACATTCACCAAGAAATTGACACACAAGGAGTAGTTAAAACTTCTTTTTCAGGAACAATTTCAGTAAGCATATTATTATAATTTACATGCTTGAAAATGCTCATTGATTTATATCAGAATGACAAATACTTATATTTAGCAAATTTTCTGGAAATACAAGGTAATATGTTAAGTAGGTTGTTGTCCATAGTTTAATGTAAGATTGTCAATTTTCCTCATTTGATTTGAGCTAAGTAGTGTTTGGAAGTATAGGTAGTGGATTGATTTTAGATTACTCATTTGACCCGACATTGAACAATATATTTTGCCATATAAAGCTTTTACAGAAGTTTTTTTACTACGATAAACATCAATGTAATCTCTAAGGTACTAATTGAAATTAACTGCATGTATAGGTACGTATTATAAACTAGGAGGAGTGGAGGAGGGACCATACATGTAATGGGAGCATCTGTAATGAAATTCATGTACAATATAAAAACACAATCAAAATTTGATTGTATAGTACTCTTTCAGGCAAACTGAACTGTGATTGTTATTTTATTAACCTCCCACACTGTATTCAAATAGATTATTAAGAATGAACAGATTGATAAAATACTACAAAAGTTGCAAAACTTGTATTATAATAATGCAAGTTCAAGTAAATGAAAAAAATTAGAATAATCATCAGCTTAATTTTCCGCTGCACATACAGTAGAAGCTTGCAAGAGTTACAATAATAATTAGCAAACGTAGAATATAAAAGTGAAGAGATACACTTGCACATTGTACTTCAGTAAATAAAATATTTCGCCAAGAAGACCACCAAAACTTCTCAATGGCAAAGCTTTCAGCATGAAATGTTCATGAAAGCCAAAGAATGTGTATTATTAATGCATTTATTGTATATATAATGTTTGTGCTATTGAGGATAATGTGGCTGTAATAATACACAATCGTATTCTTTAATTGCATTCAAGGAGAACCGAAGTCTGGTAGCACTCCGTTATTTTCATTACTAACATTATTATGGTGTAAATTACTTGTGCATAGAATGATAAATGAATTATGTCATCACGTGACGCACTAAATTACCGTTATGTGAGATACAATTTTTAGACTTAACGATGATTCATATTCTCGCCTGGATATTAAATACATAGTATATTGTAGGTGTATATTTATATAGCACAAAGCATAATGTATCTATTATTGTCTACGGGGTTTTGTAAAGACTTATGATTCACAGCATGTATGCTTTACTTTCCCTTTCTGTAGTTATTAATCAATTCACCGCTGTTGTGTGTGGAAAAATGCCGAAACTCAAATGTGACAGAATACAATGCAATACAATTGTTCACTCTACAATAATATGAGTTTGCGATCAAACAGAACTTAAGTTGAGTACTACATTGTTATTGTATTTTTCTTGGGCAAGGAATGAGGAATGGAATGAACAGAACAAGTGCCAAAAGCAATGCAGACGCAAGGCAGACACATTTTTCTATGCAACTTGCATTTATATCTATAAGTTACAAGCTTATTAAGTTACTTCATGTTCTCTTATCTTCTTTGTTCGTCTCTTACACTATAGTGGAGCTTTTTCATTTTTAAATCTATGCAACACAATGTAATTTTCCGTCGATGATTTTCGTTGTTGATTTGACTGCTCATAAAAACATCATTGCTGTCTGCTTTTTTGTAACCACACTTTTTGTGATTGCACCACTTGCATTAATGCAGTTTACAACAAGCCGCTGCAACCACAGCCCAAAGGGTTCTTCATGTGAGAGGAGGAGGACTAACAATGTGCAACACAATAATAGGAAAAAATTCAGTTTAATTGAAATTAACAACAATTAATATCTCGTTGTATCTGCTATATAGTTAGAAATTGCGCAAAACCAATTGTTTACCTTTTCAGCATTTTTTCTCACACTCACTATTTGTCACTGAATGTTAACAAGTTTTAATGACAAATAAGTCTCGAGTAGAAAATCATAAAATCTTAAACATACTCTGACAAATTGAACCTTGCCAATCATAATTACTGTATTGCAATAATTGCTTTCATTGGCTCAAAGATAAGTATTATGGGCCAATGCATCATGAATTTTCTGAGAAGGCGAAGATTCAGGCGAAAACTGTCAAAATTTCAATGATAAAATTTCATTACGCAAACCCAACCCATCCTAAAGATGTTATGTTAGTGAATGTGCCCCCTGTATGTACGCCCCTTGTAATGAATCCGTACTACATTGCGAAAAGAATTAAACAGTAGCATTTCAAAATACTATTTGCATTTTACCTTCAAATTGTTATATGAATTAACTGATTACTGCTACTTGCACACTATATGCATTCAATGTAATGTCAGTGTAGTATTTACATACATTACAATAGAAAATCATTACAACTAACGCAATTATTAGCATGTTAGCTATATTCATAGACAGTTTGATTTTTTGTTATCCCAGGTTGTTGAAAAACAAAACAGTTTTAAGCCTTTGTTGTCTATTCATAACTATTAAATGGAATTCTAAGTGCATTAGGAAATAACTTTAGGTATATCATAGCAATAGCAATTCTCAATTTTTAACTTACATTGAATTAATTAAATTAAAAGTATAAAAATGAAATGATTCATTTACACCAACTATGTATTAATCAATTTGAATGGTTGCTGTTATAGATAGAATAAAATAAGGAATAAAGATTCAAAGATCATGTAAATTTAATAATAAGGATTGACTTTGATATGACTGGTCAGTCAGGACAGTCAGGAGTTGTACAAAGTATAGCAGTGTGATTTTATAAGTACTACACAGACATGACTTTTTGACAGCATATTGAATAGTAATAGAATAGAATAGAATAAGTAATAGTTATTGTAGTAGGTGCATCTAACTCATTGGTTACGTGTAAGTTGGAATTGTGTGTTAAAGGTTGTGTGTTGTGTACCTAACAAGTTTTGCATGTAAGAACAATAGAAGACTAGAGCAAGTGTGTAAGTAGTAGGTAGCCACAAGCTCCATATATTCGTTTCAGGTACGCCTTCAAATTTTTTACAGGCTTATGACATGACATGACATAACTACTATAGTCCTATAGTCTATTACTCTTGTTTCTACTTGACATTACAACAATAACTGCATTTCCATTGTGATCCTTTCAATATGACGTGCTTTTTATTGTAATCAATCTCTACTCAGACTCTTCGTGTCAATAGCTGTTCGAATTAAGCCGCAGTATTATACACTAACTTATCACTAACTAATATCTCATGTACGTACCTACTCATACTCATGTATAAGTAGTACAAGAGTTATAACATATTGATTCATTCGATTCCAGTGCTCCATATAAATTATATAACATTTCGGAGACTACACTACTTGCAATGCACGACTCTTGTTCAGATCGACAAATTCCTTTTGGATCTCATTGTCTGTCCTGTCCTGCAGATAAGAGTTGACTTTGGCAGAAATTGGCTCTTGAGGATATGTACTTAGTGTATGTATGTATAATATCTGTTGGTATTATTATTATTCACGTCCGGTTTCCTCACATCTCACTGTCAATAGATAAAAGAGACAATCGAGTAGACCAACCAATCGGACATCAATACACATTGTCTAAGCAAAAAGAACGACAGGAAAAAGGCCGGCTGAAAGTTCATGAACACTCATCAATCAATCATCAAGTACGAAACTGATGTAACTGTTGCTTTGCAAGCCTATCCTCCTTAATAACCAATAATATTATGCCCCATTTAATTAGCGTGTGAGCATAAATAAAAATGGTATATTTACGTAGGTAGGTAATTACAAGTATAGTCAAGGAATGCGACAATTAGATATAATAGGACTACTAATGCTATGACAGTTGTCAGTAGTTATATTTTTAATGTTAACATTTGTTGAGAAATTTCGCAATAACGACAAATAGAATGCAAATCATAAAATGTGATAAAAAATGCAATGCATTTTCGTTTCATTTTATGGAGGTAACAAATACAAAGTGTTCTGTTATGGAATGTCAGCAAAAGAAAGGAAAGTAAACTCATCTTTTTTAGTTTAAGCACGAGCACGATACGTTGTTGACATATCGAACACGTGCGTTACTTTGCATAATATGATGTAAGTGCATTCATATCATCATAACTATAGTCGGACTTACGAATAACAGAAAAGAAACGAACAAGTACCTAGCTATAATATTATAATACCGAAATTAAATGCATTAAATATTTGCTCCATAGATCAATTCAGCGCTAGCATGACCATTATGCTTTTTAGTTTTCGAAATTGCATTCACATCTATTCTTTGCAAAACTGTCTTTGCATATACTTTCTGCTTACTATACTAAAAAAGTGTACATAATACTATATAGAAGGAACCTTTTGTGTGAAATATAGTTTTGTGGGCTTAAGGTGAAATTTGGTATGTATTGTCGCTATAAAATATTTCATGTAACCTTTGTCATGAAATAAGTTATGGTCTGCCTTCGTCAGCGTGTGGGATAGACAAACCCTTTTATAATTTTTGATACGCGTGTGTAAGTGTAAGTGAATGCAATTTGAAGTAGGATTGACTCATTCATGAATAAGTTTGTTGTGCTCGCTAATAAATTTTAAGTAATCAATAAAGGCAATTATTGAGAAGAGAACTGGTGAAATGAAAATGGGAATCGATGTATGAGCGCTGCTTAGATCTCAACTGACCTAATATGGACATTGTCCTAATAAGCCAGCCACTTCATACCAAAAGAAAAGAATTTTAATCGAGTCCGTCAGCGCCTAAATAGATATCAGCTCAAAATGAAAAACTCTGAGTTAAATGCACCATACTTACTTTTATAGCTGCTGTGTGGCTACAAACAAACATTTAATTAAGGAGAGAGTCCGCAAGTCTCATAGATTTTCATAAATCTAATCATACGCATTTAGGTACACTACAATACATGTGCACATAATACCATTCTTATGTGTACAGAATTCTTGCATACGATACAAGTTTGCACACTAAACTGAAACATGAAGTAATGTCGCATGAAATAATGAAACCGCTACTGTTATTAATGTTGTTGTGCTACAACAATATAATATTGGCAACATAAACTACACTTGGGAATATAGTAAGAGTGTAATCGTATTTGCCTTGGTATTAATTTTGTAATTCAGAATAATTAAGCCTTGTAACAATTACTTCTGTGCAATTGCATCAGGCAAGCCAAGCCGTTCATTTTCCAAACCCCGAAATTGTTTGTCTAACTTTATTTAACTTGATCTGTCTGATCCAACTGTCTTTTACAACTCGCATCAGTTTGTATGAGACTGACTGCAAGTCTGTGAGTGAGTATAAGGCTTAAGGCTATATGCAGACTATATGTTATATGCCATGCAATTACAAAACAAGAAAAGCGCTGAGGAAGGAATCATTAACTCTTACTGTCATGATAAAAATCACCTCCGAGAATAAATGAATGGATGAGGTTAAGCTTCTGACTGTAATAACACGGCAACAATGACGTTTGTATATTATGCATTGTCCAAATTACGTTTACTTTTTTAGACTCGAGTCGAGACTAGTACTGATTATCGATGTATCGATAAGCGTTTATCGGTTCGATGATCTATCGATACGATGAGCTATCGATACGA
>JAQFYB010002808.1:0-22392 GCA_034694085.1 Pogonognathellus longicornis | reverse complement strand
ACAGAATCCTAATATATCTTTCAGGCTCGGCTCGAACTCGGCTCGATAACTTCCGGCTCGAACTCGGCTCGAACTCGGAATCATGTGTAAAAAATCCGGCTCGGCTCGTCTTGAAAACGAGCCGGCTCGAAAAGAAACGAGCCGGCTCGGCTCGTTCCCACCTCTACTGCCTAGGTATAAAAGCAAATTGACTAGTGTAGTTATATAGGAATTGTGTTAGATACCTATAATTAGCAAAAGAGTTTAAAAAAAATCGTTTACGAATATTTTCGTTCTTTATGTCAATAAATGATGCAGTTTAATGATAATATTTGTTTGAACGACAACATTGAGAATGTAGATTTACAAACACGTTAATTTAATTTACATGAATTTTGTTTGTTTTTTCACAGGAGCCGGTGGTACTGATGATAATTTATATGAAAATGCTTATTTGATGCTTGACCCAGAATTGCAGCCCATTTCTCCGGCTACAGACATCCCAGAATCCATGAGAATTTTTGACGAGCACAAAAAGGTATTTATTTCAATCAATACCTACGTAAACTGTTTTTACTGTAAAGTAAAATTAGTTTAATTATTATGTAATATTGAAAGTTTGACAGTTACTTTTTACTTTTTTCTTATGTATTTTTCAGCTTGCCCAAGATTATATTCAAACCCAAGCAGAAATTGCGTGCCTTATACAAGCTAAAGAGGATCTCCAAAAGCAACTTGCTGAAGAACAACAATACGGTCCCTTTAGAGATCAAGGGAAAACTTTAAAGGAAATGAGGGAACTTAAAAGTGAAAATGTAAGTAAATAGACTATTCTTTATTCTATATTAAAAATCATGTTTCCATTTCGTATAAACAATGAATTCCTACATAAAATACTGAATCTCTTGCTACTGATTTTTATAGGACAGCCTTCTCCAGTATCACACAAATCTAAAGAAACAATTAGAGATCATCAAAGGAAGAAAGCAAAGAAAACCGACGACACCTAGTGGAGACGTGGAACCCGAACCAGGGTGGGTAATGGTGCCCAGAAGAGGATCGTAAAATAAGGACCGATTTAAAATCTCTACTACATTAATAATTATAATAATATAAAAATACAAGAAAAGATAATATTGTAACTATGTCCTAATAGATAGGTAAATCTTTTATGAACGTAGTAAATCTAGTTTTAGACTTTAGAAATTAAGTCGAAGAAAGTAATAGTTCTTCTTTAACGAATAGAGTAATGAACTACAAATACGTTTTCATATAATCGTAAAAGTAAAATAATTTAACAAAGTCAGCCATTTTGAGCTTGTTCTCTCACTGTAAGTACAATATAGTACAGTGAGACAGCAATAACTCATAAAAATAATTCTACCTATACAAGTGCGAAAAGTATATGAATCAATGAGAATGGATTGATAGAAGAAAACTGTCCAACATTAAGTGTAATGAGAAAATACAATTTAATAGCTCAGAGATCTAATTTAAGAAAATACTATTATGAATGAATAAACATAGGACACATATTATATTTAACGAGTCCACAGTTTGTTTGAAGGGTTTTAGATATTATATGATGTATTTATAGAAATTAATCGTAATTCGACGACAGTTTTTCATAATTAATTTTTATGCAGACAGATACAAAAGTTCGGCACAAATGAATAGATTATAATATAGTAAAAGCATATGTTAAAGAGGTATATTATTACTATTGTAAATTGGTCGTGTTTATTGAGTGACAATAATTTGATTGTTATAATCATACTAGCTTTAAAAAAGTATTGTAGTAAATGAGACGGTTACGAGATTACCTATCTATAACTTTGATAATAAGTAGCGTGTAATGCAATTAGCAGGATTATTTAATTGTTATTAACGAATATGACGCTCATTTTGGTTTGACAGGTATATTCATACGTTGAAATACGTCGACAACATGAAAGTAGTATTAATGCTGCAACATCATAGTTATTTCTTTGTATGTACAGTTTGTTTGCCAAATGTGTAACAAACCACATTGACTGAATCGAATTACTATATTTGCAATCAAGCAATTTACTTTACGTTCTATTCGTTGTTATTTCATATTGGTTAGTTTGAGTACACCGTGAAAATAATTGTCGTTTCCTTTATTTTGATGACTTCTTACAAACACAGTTTTGTTTTTTGTGTCCAATCTATGATTGTAGCTATTGATTCATTCTCAGCACAGAATTGTTATACACTATGCATTTAGCTAGCATTTGTAAATGTACGAAATAATAATATTGCTGTTATAATAATCGGTTTCATTTCTTATTGAAGGTGATGATTTGACATGAGTGTGGTTCATATTATAACGAACATACTATACGCAATTGTCATATTATTCTTATTATCATACGAAAAGTATCTTATCAATCGCTTGTATTATAAATTTAATTTATTAAGTTTGCTAAGTGTGTCGCTATTATATTATAATTAAGTAAAATTATTATTATGCACTCATTCTTGTTAAGTGAAACATTATTATTATAAATTGATTTTAAATGCCTCACATTGGGGAACGTGGAAGAATAAACGTTTTCTGCACACATCTCTAATAATTTCCTTGTAAATATTGTTTAATTTGTCATTTATCAATATTATGACATTTTTCTCGACGTAACATCATCATTTAATTACTATTTTTGTTGTATATTGTTCGAGGTTGTAGTTCTGTCTTATCTAGACCAGCAACATGTGTTGAGGTAGCGGCCGGCATGTGATCTTATCACATTTTCATTTGTAATTGATGGATTTTATATTTTGACAGTTCGTATATAGTGCAATAATCGTTTTAATGAATAATGATGATGAATGAATCGATCAACTGAGTAATGGAATATCTAAGTGTATTGCAGTTCAGAGATGCAGGAACCTTCATAATTGAATATTCATTTCATACTATTTAGATAAACAGGTAAAAATATTCTCCATTCTCATGTAATAATATAGCAATAGCAGTTCGCACGTACGTGCATTTAGTGTGTGTAATCAATTAATTGGAAAAGATAAGATTGTTGGCTGCAACCTCATGCCTGTCTCAAGCGTACGGTCAAAGTATGTGACAAATTGTTTAGCGATGATCATCATCATCACTCTTCAAACAGTTATTTTTACATAATTAGCATGTGAGTTAAGTAAAAACTCGTGTAAGTACAACATACAGTATCACACAAATTAGCAACTTCAATTTTTCCTTTACAGATATTTTATGTGTCCTTATATAATGGTTGTAGCATTAGTTTTACACGGGAGTTCTGGCACATTATGATATGACTATTAGATAGGTAAAATTTACTTTATAAAAATCATAATCTATACTGTGATGAGACTTTATAATTTTGCTTGTAGTGTAGATGAACTCAGTTGGCGAGCACAATCGTAATAATAAGCTCAATCAAGTGTTTCTCATCTAAAAATGAAGTTCATCACATTTTTCGGAATTTTCGTTGTGGGGCTAACTACCATTTCAGCAGTCCCTGTACCATCAGCTTCATGTGGCAACTGCAACGGTAGTAATTACCAAAATATAAGAAACAAGAATATTTTATTTTAGTCGAGACTTTTTTTAATGATTTTTTATAATTGCAGTTGAGATTAACAAAGATGTGGCACTCGTCCTAAGAGGAGCTGCACCTTTAGATTGGTTGACAGACATCATTCAAGCTATATTAGGAATTGGAGTTCCTGATCTGCTAATCCAAATTAACGTTTGTTTAAAAGGATTAGAGAGATTGGTAATTCTTGCTATAGATCAACTCAAACAACTTTTGGCTGACGTGGATGAAAATGCAAAGCGAGAAATTGAAGAAGTAATCAATGAGGCTTTGAGACGATCTTTGGAAATCGTTCGTCCTATATTGGCGCAGCTAGGATTAGTCCTTCCAGCCATTGCTAATGATAAAAAAATTCATTCAAGAATTGGTCCCAACGATTGGGTTACCGACAGTAAGGAACATTTTAAATTCATTATATGAAAAATTAATTTTTGAATTATCATTATCGGACATCAGAGAACAATTTTTGTTTGGTATGTACAGTGTAGTCACACAATGTACATACAAGTCTCCATTCATTACCTACAATATATTTTTTGTTTTTACTAATTTCTTTGCAGTTATTGAGTCACTTTTGGGGATATCCTTAGAAGAATTGTTAACAAGTGTGGCAACGGCTTTAATTGACATGGACCGACTCTTGGCTGACACATTGGACAGATTGAAAGCCATTGCTCAGCACGCTGCCAGCCCTGAAGTTTCAGCCCAACTTGAAGAAATCAGCGAGTCTTGTGTGGTTGAGTCTCAAGTTTTGATAAGACCCATTCTCAACAAATTATATCAAGTCCTTCCAATTAGATTTATCCAAAAAGGGTCTCAGTAACCTACATACATTTATACAATTATTTGGAATGAGTTGTGTAAACCACAACTTAGATACTAAAATGACTAGATGAAAAATAAACTGAGCTTGATTTGCGCTTTCAATGACTTTAATCAAGTATCAACGAATAAAGACTACTCACATCACATTATTTCAATGTCTTTTCATCATACAGTACGAAGCACTTTAAATTGTTACATTTGTAAAATAAGTAGAGTAATTGTTTCATGTGGCTTATTTGAATATTTTGTACCATAAAATATACATTTGTCAACTTTTCACCTTCAGTTATAATAAAATACAGACAAACGAGTTAGGACACCATAATGGATAATTGGAATGTCAATGATGTGAATTATATAAAAGGAGGAATCATTTAGAATATTACATTCAATTTCTACAGATAGGGTTTGCTAATAAAGTAAAGGTTTTTCACGAATTATTTTGTGTACAAAGTATAGAATTTGTATGAGATTATTGTCATAAGAATCGGAATTTTATCCGTATGTATCATAATCGGTGGCAGAATCAGAATCTTCCCAATCGCTGCACAAAATGCCAGCCATGTTACTCGCAGAGTCCAAGAGATTAGTGTATCTGGCATTGTATGCACTTAGCATTGCAGAGTCGAAAGTGGATACGAAGGAATTTGCCGAACCAAGAGATGTCAAAAGATGAGTGTTTGCGGTGGGATGATTAGTCGAAGAAATACTGCTGCTAACTCTGTCGGACATTTGCATCATGTTGCTAGCATTGTTGGATTCTCCAGTTTGTTCCAACACAGGAGTAGTTTCATTTACAATCTGATGCATGGGTTCCTTAACGGCATCAGTACCACCAGTACCACATTCCACGGGTGTGGACGTGGTACTGCGTACAGTTGGAATGTCCTCAGTCTGCGATTCGGTTATTTTCACGTGGTACATCCATTCGGCTACATCCGTTGATACAGCTGCAACATCCAACATGGTTTCCAGAGGAATGACCAGTCCGCGACCTTTACGGTAAACATCCAATGCCGGATCATCCCGGAAATGACAAACTTTTCCAGACCAAGTGTGAATCATAGCCTGCTTTATAAAAAATTGAACATTGTATCACATCATTAAATCCGAACTATGAACTATTACTTAGAATAATACTTTTGTTTTTAATTTCTAACCTCCTCGGATGGTAAATGGAGTTCCATTTTTATTTGATACTTTTTGCAATCCTCTTTTGATCCCAAAAGTCCGACCCAGGAGCAAATAAACCAGTTTGTGGCATACAAGCGCAAGAGAAACGTCTTTTCATACGCTTTGAAATAATACTGTGGCCAGCAAAATCTTTCTCCTAGTAAAAATTATCCCGTTCAAATAATTCAGTTTGTTATTTTTATTATGAATTTTTATTTCATTTTGAATGAAAATGAGTGTAGGTATTTATAAAATATATTTTTAAAGTACTAGTACCGATACGTATGGTTCTCACGAGGTTCATATTGTATACCACGAATCCCTCCGAACTGTTGACACCATTGATTTTGTGGTGGTCAATGAGGTGTGAATGGTATATCTGGAAATCTATCCACTTTCCGCTGCAATCGTCACACTTGACCGGACGAAAGTCGCAGCTCTTTAAATGCTCCGGCATGTCAGATCCTTTGCAACTCACTTGACACCCCTGTTCTGCATATCGGCACCGCAAGGTGCATTTTTCAACTATGCTCTCCGCAACGAAACTTCGGGTGCTGCCGTATCTGGAGCGGCACAAGGGGCATATATCTGTTCGTATTTGACATCCGCTGCAAACGATGTGGCCTTTAGCACACAGATATATCGGCGGCATTGGAATATCCAGACAAATCGGGCATTCGATTATCTTTCGCAACCCTTCCTCTGTGCTTAAATCCAAGTTCTGCTCTTCGCTCGCTGTAGATTCTAATTTGCTCATGATGATACCTAGTAGGTATTCGATTTTCCTGCACAATATCCTTCAAACTGTCTAAAAATGGGATGGTTCCAGTTCCGGAATGCAAAATCCACAACTTTTCACTTGTAATTGGTTTTATGATCTTGGCTTACTAAAACAATGTCGACCTTTCTGTTAGTTCTCAATACTTTAGTATTTTCATGATAAGTAGTGGTTGTTATAATAATGTCTAAGCAAGGTTTGTCGTATTGTGACAACTTGTTACTATGGCATGGCAAACCTTGCATCAAAATTCAAAACTATAAAATATAATTTTGAAAAATCTTTTTTCATTTATGAATCTACCTTTATGAATCGATATTACATGACATATACATGTTGGTGTGTTGGGTGAATGACATGCATATGTTAAAGTATGAATTCTATACTGTATTTATAGCTTAGTGAATTGTTGAACTGAACTGAACAAATAAAAAGAACATGCACATTACCTACGTATAATTAATCTAGTATTGTGTATTTAAAAATCAATTAGAATCAATTTTCTGGTGCATTCCAATTTAAAATAGCATGTATGCCTATGTTGTACATTTAAACGGAGGGTTTTTTGACAATTTTCTTTCTGGCAGTTCTGTCTCCCTCTTCCTCCTCCTCGTCTACTGAAACGTCCACTTCTTCCTCGTCACCATCTTCGTCCACAGCTGCAATCGTTGTACTGGCAACTTCAACTGGAACAATCGGTTTTGGTTCAGCATCAGTAATTGCTTGTTGATTTGCAAGGGCATCCTCAGCTACACTTCCAGATACAGTAGACAGGGTGCCAAAATTAAATTTATCATCAATCTCATCGTCTTCTGTTGTATCAACGATTTGTCCAACAAAAGGAGGTGGCAATGTTGAAAAGTCATTTTCCACTACCGGAGGGGGTGGAGCTGTCCTTGGAGCAACAGTCGACTCAATCTCTTCGGTTTCTACCGGTGCTTCTGTAGGACTTGCCGTTGCAACTTCTTCAGTCGCTTCCCTTTCATTGGCATCCAACGTTGTTGAGGCTGAATCTGATTCTGTTGCGGCTGCTTCTGTTTCCTCTTCGTCTTCATCTTCTGCCAAGGTGGTTGCATCTTCAGACAATGTCGTAGCTTCTTCTGCCACTTCCGGTGTTGCTTCTTCAACCAATTCTGTCACAGCGGCTGCTGCGAGTGGTGCTGAAGTGGCTGCTGGTTGAACGGGTTGAACAACAGGAGCTTCAGTCCTTGGCGGAGATGTGGCGGGTACAATCGGAGCCGCGGGTTGAGCGTCTTGTATTTCTGGGGCTGCTGCTGGAGCTGCCGTAGCTTCTGGGACTGGAGGAACATAAACTTCTGGAGGTGGTGGAGGTTCTGTAATGTAAACAATAACTGTTTGTTCTTCTACAACTGCTGGTGCTGGTTCTGTTGGGGCTGGAGCTGGGGCTGGGGGAGGAACGGGTGTCGTTCTGTAAGCATTGATGACTTTTGTCAATTCCTCTCCTATGACTTGCCCAACTTTCTGCCGAAATTCTGCTAAACTTAACAGTTGTTTAGAATCTCGGTGGCTTATAGGAAACTGTAAAGAAGCAGCATCTGAATCCACTGGAGCTGAATTTACATGGATCTGAAAACGATATAACACAAAATATGTATTTATTAAAAAATGAATTTTTGTCTAGATATAATATTTTATAGCATTTTAAAATTATTAGAGAATATTGGTAACATTTGATGAATTTATATAACTTACCAATGCAAAAACAGCAAAGAATGCTACTGAAACTATTTTTCTTAAACCCCTCATTGTGAAAAAGTTCAGTCTATTAAATTCGTTGTGATGGGATTTAGCAAAGTGACAGCTAAGGCACTTTAGGAATAACCCGAATAATGCTCTTTTAATTCAAGAAAGAGATTATTGAACCTGGTGAGGTAGTTTCATGAAAATTAATTGCATACACCAGGTAGTCTTAATTGAGCATTGTTTCCTTCAAATAGAAATAGCACACAGAGGGCTGACATAAGGATCTGAACGCATCATGACAGATGTTATATATGCTGCTGATTATTCATTAAATATGGTCATCGTATTACAGGAATATTCTTTCAGCATAATGTTGTGATATTATTACTCCATGATATTTTATACACTACGTGAATTAAACACTTGAACAATACAAAACAGTACATACCTATGATAGCTGTTTTCCTTATATTATTCAATATGTAATTAGAAAACATCAATTTTTATAGAGTACAAACATTTTACTACGTTCAATAATAAAAAACAATGCAGTAATTACATGTACATGTATGTAAACTAAAGATGATCTATTAAATTGTAATTTTTTATACTGTAGAAAAAACTGGCTAGTGTATATTTGGTCAATGCTAAGGGATTAGCAATTCTCTTGTCCTCGTTTACTTCCTTTCGCTCCAAATTTAGCTGTAGCGATTGTCTTTTTCTCTTTATTGCTCTTTGATTTATCTGGAGGATTGAAAAACTGAAATCTATACATTAAGGCAGTCTTGTCCATCACTGTACTACAGCAAAGTTCCTGAAAATAGTTATAACCTGTTTGTGTTAAAATGTTCCATGCTTGTAAATGTGAGTTATTTTCCTATGTGTTGGATTTAGACTTACAGAAGGCTCTGATATTTTTTCTAGAACTAGTAATCTTCTTGATGCACTCATTGTTAAAACTTGTTCACAATTTGCTATTATTTTAAAACATGGATTTGAAGGTAACTTTTCTTCATCATATGAATCTCTACAGAAATGTTACAGATATTCATAACAAAAGCTCTTATGGGTTAAAAGTTAAAATAATTACTTCTGGATGTTACAAAAAACAAACACATACCGTGAAATGGGTATCCAGAACACCATCCTTCCACCCATAGCTAATTGTCGTGCACCAAAATCGATCAAATCACAGAAAATATCTGTAAGCGAGTACTCGATTTTGGCTGGATAATGGCAAGAAATGTGTTCTTCTTTAACTTCTTTATACGTCAAGGAACCAACTCTTTCCGTTGATTCTCGAACACCATATGGAGCTAAAAATAATAAAAATGCTTCGTATTATCATTATCCGTACTAAATTATGGGCATAAATGTACCTATTTAGATTTACTCACGATCTGTTATAATTGCGTCAAAACGAATGTCTGATTTCCACATAGGATGGGATGCATCAGCGACTAGCACATCCAAATATCTATCTTCTACACCGTACTGTTGAAAATTTGCACGAACGCTCTCATCACTTTCACGAGCTTCCTAATATAATACCGACATCGTAAAATATTAATTTTAGAAACAATAAGATTAACAATATCTCTTGTTTTGCTTATCCATAGAATACTTAATAGATTTTACACGCAGCTAAAGAGCATTTTAATTTAGTATACCTGCCTAGCTCGTGATGGGCGTGTTCTTGCATGCAGCATTAAGTAGTCGATATCGGTTCCAAAAGTAAATGCTCCCATTAGGGCCGCAGATACTAATAAAGATCCCGTACCAACAAAAGGGTCCAGAACCAAGTCATTTTCTTTAACCAAAGCTAAATTCGACATTAGCAAAGAAAGCAGAGGATCCATTGAAGTATTGCCAATAAATTTTCTATGTTTTAATGAAGTTTTACTAATCAGATGCCTTTGGCCATTGGATATCTGAGTAGTAAAAGGAAAGTTGACAAACATTAGGTTTACAGTTTAATACTGAATCAGTAATTATGTAACACAATACTCACAATATAGTTATTATAATGAACTTACCCAGCGACCAAAAAATACATTGTAAGGCTTTTCAGGCACGTTATTTCCATCCAAACCAAAATATTGAATTAAATGTAAACTACATTCAGGATTTTTTAAGTCAACTTTTCCTTCTAAAGGAATGTACCTAAAAGTCTAAAAACAATTTCCATGTCAGTTCAATATAATCAAAAATAAGAGTAAACTTAAATCTCAAAATAATATCGGACTTACTTCTATTATTTCAAGTTTTTCCGTTTGTGATATTGAGTTACCATACGTGTCGACTTTAATTTTAAAAGTACTGTGTATATAAGGTGTAGTGAAATGAAAATTTTCTTTAAATTGTGAGTGACATTCCTCCATTGAGTCACCTGAAGACCATATTTCGTAGCAGGAGTGTGCTAGGAAACTTCGGCTCATTATTTGTTTTGGAATATCCTCTGAAGGAAAATCCAGTAGTACAAATGGCTACAAACACAATTTTTTGATTATTACAACTATTTCTTGAAATTCATAAAATATCAAATGAAATGCAAGGATTCGAATGGCATAATGTTAAGTTTTTATATAAACCTTACCCCAATTCCATTTGATGCTTTTTTCAAAGGTGCTGTCTCAAGTTGAAATATCTTAAAAAGCGATTCCAACTCCTACGAAATAAAAAAGAAATAATAAATCAAGATTAGTGTATTTCGTAATTTCGAAATTTGTATTTTTAAACGAATTATAATTAAAACGAAATTAGAAATACGAACACAACTTACAGCAAACTTAAAGTTAGAATGTTCATTTGAGAACCAAAATAAAAATGTTCTAGTTGTTTTAGACATCTGGGTAAATAATGACAATGAAACTTTCATTAGAACCGAAAAAAATCAGACTTTCAAAATGTAGCAAAACTCAATACATATAACTGTTTTTATGATACAAAAATAATTTTTACGACACAATTAATGGATATTTAGAAATATTTATTGCCACAAACTCTCATTCCCACGAGCGCAAGGAAACACGATGCCGCTGAAAGGTTTAAACACAAGTATAAATAAATGCATCTCATCGTGTGGTGTAGGTTTACAGTCTCTTTAGGTTAACAAAGATTCAATATGTGTGCCCACCCTCAAATTGATTCCTAGATGCGTCCTTGGTACTTATACCAATTTTTATGTACAAAATTCAGGCTGTAAATTGTAATGTAAGTGGAAATGAATGATGAATGAAGTAGGGCTATTAAGTCACAATTTCAGTTTTAAGTATTTTATTCATTGCATTGTATTATGTGTTAGTTGTAATTTCATATTAATTCATTTAAGAAATATTTTCAATCACTGACCTTTAGACACAATCACACACATAAATTCTTCTTTCTTTTATTCGGACATCTATAATGTATTCTACATAATTCTAAATCTGCTAATATTTGCTTAAAATTTAATCCTTGCTAACTTTAACTAACAACAGATTTATGGAGCCACAAAAGTATGTATTTCAACTCATTTAATATTGTAATTATTAAAATGTAGCTTTTATCTTGTTTCTTATATGTATCTTTAAAATGTAGACAAACATGGAAATTGACTCAAATGTATTTAATTACTAATAATTTCCATTTGGGAATCTTGTATGATTCGACCGAATTAACAAATCAAAATTATTTGCATATTTACAAATACATTCGATATCAGCTCCTTTAACTGCATAAATAATTAATTGTTTCATTTGCTTATAAATAAAATCTCAATTTATTGAAGGCAGCTACATACAATCCAATTAAGCTTTTATTTCTAGTTAGTAACTAAATAATGTTATAGCTAAATTAGTAAGTACTTTCCTGTGTTTGAAAATTTATTAAACATTTTATGGTTTTTATTATTAGTTTTTAGACTACGGAGATGTTATTTACATGTTACTATTATATTGTAGAGCACGTACATTAAGTATTTGTTAAATATTAATTCTACATTGTTAACCATTATATATTACCGATTGAAAATCATTATTTTCATTATACTTAGTGTATTTAGTGTTTAGTAGTAGGATGTCATTGCAGCAGCGCGCCGAGATTGCATATTGTGCCTATAAGATGTTGTTCCAAAACGTCTAGATTCAATTCGATTTTGCTTATTTTTATGTAATGCAGTTTTTTAGTCCCATAAAAAATTTGTTACGAATCTGACAGACAGAAACGCATGTATGTATGTAGTAGTCATCGTCATTAGTATAACAAGTACATAGTTTTGTGTATATCATAATTTATAATAGTAATACAAATTCTATACTACATCTATAATATTTAGTATACTTGTAGTTTAATTTAATAATAAATAATAATGAATTAACTTAATAAAAAAGCACATATGAATTTAATTTCACATTATGATTAATCAATAAGGTTTGGCTTGAGTTGATAAAATTAAAGCGCATTTGTTTCTACAATGAGTAATTAGAATTCTTCAAATGATTATTATGACTTGTTTTTTGTAATTTGCAAAAAGTAACCAAACTTTACTTTTGTGTGTTTTAAATAAACAAACTTCCTTTTGTGAGTGTTGTTGTTGTGTTGTGTGTGTATAGTTTAGTAGTTGTAATGAATAACTCTCGTTAATTTTTGCTAGTTCATGATACATATATCACTATATGAAATGAAAGCCAAAATTAAAAATAAAACAATGAGATTATTTAAATAAATCCCATGAAATTCGGTACAGAGTAGACTTTTGTGGTTGCAGATTTAATTTTCTGCTTTATCAATGTGTAATTCCAATCTCCAAAATAAAATCCATAATTCGACTTTCGTCTTTATGTGTAGTTTTTATGTTTTTCCTCATTCTCTTGCTATTTTAAAGGTTTTCTTGAGCCTTGGTGATTGTTTCGGGTAAATTACATGTTCCTTCATTCACTTTTCTTCTTCACTTTTGTTTCTATTGCACACACGTTTTCATTTCAATGCATTTTGTAGTACTGTGATAGAATCCTACAGATTTCTGTTGTCGTTCTTTGTAAGTTTTGTAATTTTTACTCCCTTAACGTCGGCATCTTCTGGCGCGGCGCATTTTGCTGTAATTGTAAATTCTAATGTCATACGTATACTAATTTCCCTTCATTTATCATTAAATTACTAGTATTTATAGAGGACATTCTTATTACTATTGTTTTCACTCCTTGTTACTATCTATTCATATTATTTGTATGTACACAGTTCACATTACAGGTGAACACATTAGTAGTAATTAAGGAAATAGTGTTTTCTACATTCATGCGTATAGGTAAATCTAATTTTTAACTATAGATCAAGCTACATATAAATGTATTTATATGTATGAATTTCCATACTCTAAATAACCAAAAAAGAATCAGATTCAGAAAAGCTGAAAGTATTTATTGCTCAACAAAGTTGCTACTACTTAATGACCATTTATAGCTTCAACTTTTCACATTATATTTTAAGTTTAGGAAAATCTTGAAAGTAGAAACCTGATTTAATTAGCAAAATTTTCCTTTTTTTATGTGGAGATAATCATTTAATTATACATTTGTTCAAAATTTCAAAACTTCAATAACTTTCTGAAACCAACTTACGATATAACTTCAAAGGTTTATCAAAAGAATAAACCTCTAAATTGATTTTTTGTTGCTAAATACAAATTAATTCATAATACAATTATACGAAAAAGTCAGTTTTGAAAAATTGCTTTACTTAATTATTCTATATTTCTGCATCTAATTAAAATAAACCTCACAGCCTATTTACAACATTGTTAGTATTAGTGTTATTTTATTCTATGGTAAGTACATTTCTTTGCTATTCTGTTTGCTAGAATAAATAATAATAATAAATATTCTTTCTCTATTTCTGTCTATCTCTATGTCTAATAATTCTACATTCTATATATAACTTTCATTAATACATTCAATTCGATATTTTATTATTATTAATGAATACACTGCACTGGCCACAAGAATTAATCTTCACATATATACAAGTACAGGCATCTGATCTACAATACTTGTATTCCCTATTTAAAAATAACATGACAAAGTCACAAGTTCCAAATCTTCTAACAGATCCATAATATTTGCATAGTACTAGTCCACTATGGCATAGAAATCAGTCAAAATGTCATTAGGTCGCTGTCGCTCTATCAGAATTTTACTTAGAATACAATATACCCACTAAACAATGCCTATTGTAGTAAAGTATAGGTACTGGTACTTACTATACTACCTAATAATATACCCACATGTATGAATATACTTTTTCCCTTATTATCCTTTACTAACAGAACAGTTAACCCTTTAACTACCATTTGCATTTGGTATTTGCATTTAACATTTAATGTTGCATGTATTTTTATAGAACAGCACACACCATGGCTATGCGTACGTTTATGATTTCTTCATAATTTGTAGTTTACATTATTTGTAATTGTATTATTGGCCGTGTGTATTGGATTTTAGTAAACTTCTGAATTTGTATAATAAATATGGGCAACATAAAAACAGTCCGAAATTTTCTCTAAGATGAGACTGCATGTAAAATATTCGCACTTGCATTAAAAGTGTCCCTAAAACTATTAAACGTAAGGCAAATTATAAAGGTCGACGAAAACAACGAGGATTTTGAGTTTACTACGTTAGGAGAGCAGCATAAGGAAAAATAATTTTTAAACATGAAATCCAAACACAGCGAACGAGTGCGTGTGTGTGAGGGTGGGAGCATTAATATCATTCATGGTTTTGTTTGCTTGTGGATTGGATGATTTGATTTTGACATGATGTGTGTATGTATGTGTGAAGTTGTTCTTACAACCTATACTGTTTTACAAGACAAGAACGCACATACAGATACATAGACTTTGTGAGAGTGGGATGTATTGACGTGTAGGGAATAGGAGAGAGAGAAAAAAGGTTTGTCGGTCGGATCAGTTCGTTTTGAGTTGGAGACTTTGACTTTTTTATTTGTGAGAGATGATGATGTGGTGATGTGCTTTGGGCTGAGTTAGTTTTTAGCTTGGCTCTTCGAGGACTCCTGCTTTCAACTTTCAACAGCAGCAACAGCGGTGCGGGAGCACATCATCAAATTGCACATTCGAGAAGGTGGAGCTTAGAGTTGGCCTATAGTCTTCCTATCTTACATTGTCATGTCCGCTTCCCCCTCATCCGAATTCAATTCATCTGCACACAAACACACATTTTATATTATGCCCTTTTTATCATTTTAAAAACTTTCATGAATATAGTTCTTACTACAATTACTCTTTAATAAGTATGCACATTATAATTTTTTGTTAAAAATTACACATGATGTAACAAGCTGTGCAATTGGAGCATAGAATTAACCTATAATTATAGTGTTAAATCTATTTATTATTGCTGTTCGGAAAAATCTGTGGCATGGAAGTTTTTAGTAATGGAGATTAAAAAATTGTAATAAAGTCTAGGTTATTGAAGGTGTAGGTGTACTAAAGACATGGCCCTTATTAGGAAAATGCTTTTAGCGAGTTGGTCTAGAAAACTTATTTATTTAGTTTAATCGACCCAAGTCTAACATTTAGAAAGCATTACATCCGCCCTGAATGGCTACTTTTCTTTTCATTGGACTCATTCAATTATTGGCATATTGTAACTTTTGTGTATAGAGAAAAGAAACGAGTCTGGAAAGTGTATAGTGAAAAAGGAAAAGTGTGTTGCAAGGAGAATTCATTAAAACACATAAAAGTGGAGGAATAGGCTAGTTGTGTTCTATAACTCAGAAATGCGCTGACTCTCGTGGCTTTCTTAAAGTTATTGTTCAAAGCAATATCTCTGCACTCTCTCTTTCTCCCTACAAAGTCGAATTTAGAAAAGAGGAAATGGGATCCCCGAGAGAAAGAAAATCAAGTCTTGACTTAATTTTTCTCATTCTACTTTCTAGTACCAGTCGATTAGATTTAACTACACTGTTATTTCCTGATATGTACGAACACAAGTCAAAGGGGAGTTTGGACTTGTTATAAATACTTACACTACTAGACTAAGACTAGACTAAAACTATAAAAATAGCTAAATATTACATGAAACTAGGAGGAACTATGTATGTATGTAGAAATATAAACCTTTGTAGTGTATAGCATTAGTAGCATGATATTAGCTAGTGAATATAAAATTACATGCACTAGTAGTACACATAAGAGTGCTATAACGTAATAAAATATGTTATATGATTATTTGTATAAGGGACGTCTCCGGAGGCATAGGAGAAAAAGACAGAAAATAAAAGTCCAATCGTTTCCGATCCATTCGAAGGAAATAAAATGAACTCAAGTCGAGTGAAATCTAGGAAAGAAAGGGAATAAGTGAACTATACGTAAACTAGGAGAGAAACAAATTGAGGAGACGAGACGAGAAAGAAGAAGGAGAGGAAGTCGAGAAAATCCAGGCAAAAAGACGAAAAAAAGGAGGAAAAAGAGAGAGAGAGAAAGAAAGAAAGCCATTTCGAAGGAAAGTAATGACAAGGAAAAAGTAAAGATCTGAAAAAGGCAGTGAGCTACAATCGAATCCATTCCAAATCAAACTCTAAGACAGTTCAGGCTATATTTATAAAGGAACATTACAACTATACAAAAGTAAAACTGACAGGCCCAAGCATTCAGCAGATAGGGAGGCAATGAAATGAAATGATGAAAGCAACGACAGGAAAGAAATGAAATGAAATGAAGGCGGGTTCTACTTTTTCCTATATATTTATACCCACATTACACTATACCTGCCTAGCTAAACTTTTACACAAGAAGAATCTCATGCCTAGATATACATAGATACATAGGCGTATGCTCTAAAAGTTTAATGTAGACTTAGGTACATTTTATAAGTATTACCTATTAAGTTCTACCATATTATTTTACGTGTACTACTTGTACATGTGCTATACGAAATTTCCTGCCTCTGACCCTTCAGAACAACCCGTGAGATTCTGCATTTACACAATTTTCTAAAGCCGTTCGGATGGATGTGTGTGTGGAATTTCTATTTAGTATACGTGGAGCAAGAACAAGAATAAATGTACCTGTCTACGGCTAATCTAATGACTTACCCTTCTAATTTCAGATTGTATGCTTTTTCTCACGTTTTTCTCAACTAATTCAATTCCCGAATGCTAGGCTTCGTTCAGCCTGAGTTAAAATTTTTGTTTTCTGCTATAGCGTTCAATGTTCAACCATACGACAATGCACCCAGTATTTGTATAGGTATGTAAAAAATATGACAAAATCTATACGATGTAGATAGAAAAACTATTTGTCAAAAACATGCATGTAAATCATGATTTAAATTATTAAAATGAAAAGCAAATCTTATTAGTTTGTTGTATCTGGATCATAAATAGTAGAGTTCTTATTGTACCAGAATACTACATTGTACATTTGATCTGTATTAGTCTCAGTTTTCTGTACCTATAGCATTTTATAGTAGGTATATAATGCTGTACCTAAAAATATGTCTTCACTACGGAAATAAACCTTGTGCTAGGAAATTTTAGTAATAATCCTATTTATATTTATCCTAAAGATTTAACGAGCAATGAATCTCGAGGAACAAGACTCTCAACCCTTGCCAAAGGATTTTATGCATCATTTACATAACAATCTGCAGATCCACTGTCTATTTCTGTGTTTTGTATCCAGTCTGATATATTCCATGGTCCTCATTATTAAACTCAAATCACCGAAAGCAAAATACTAAGCTTATTACCGCAATGTAGAAACACTATGAGCTTTGCAAAGAAAAAGAAAGATTTGAAAATTAGTGAGTTTTATTACCGGCTGAGACGGGAGTTCCGGAATTAGACATCGATTCCAACGATGTTGACACCCCATTCATTTTGTTCCCATTTGACAATCCCTGTACAAAAATACACACCGAAAAATAAATACTTAGGTACATACATACAGCACTACAGCCAAAATCTCTGGAAAACAAATTAATACATTTTTCCCAATTTTCATTTTACTCTTTAAACTTGTATGTGTAGTGTTTATTTCTATACAGTGTAAGTATGCAGTATATTTGTAAGACTGTATGAGTTTATATTATAGTCTTGATGAAAATATGTCGCTGCAGATTGTCAACCCACTTCGTACTTAATTTTAAGTGTATGGAAAAGAAAAGTATGTAAAATGCATCGGGAGAAGAACATAAACTAAAGCCTATCAAATGAGTGCGACATATTTAGTACTCCACAACCACAACTCTGTATGACACTCTTTTTTGCAGCCAAGCAAAGCAAAGACAAAAGATTCTTATATTCATAAAAGAACCAGCTTTCTTTCTCAATCAGATAGCACTTTAGCCATTATAGTCTCTCAACTTCTCAACTAAAACATTCTCTTGCCTATTTATACAGAATTATCTTCATCCCCAATCCCCAACATAATTCCAAACCGCAAAAACATTATGCCTTCTTCCTTACTACTTTAACAACACTTGAGACAGTGTCTTACTATATTCCTTGTATATATTTAAGATGTTTTCCAAGGATAGAATAATATGATTGTAAAAAACAAGTCGAAGAAAATCTCACTTAATGCATTCGACCATAACTCTTTCTTAAAACAAAATAGTTGGCAGTGGAAATGAAACAAATTTTCTGCATCTTTTGTACCTACTATATAATTAAACATTTGTATATATTCATCCCCTATCTTTTACTAATGTTACTTAAACTTGTTAGTTATCTTTATGGTTTACACTAAACCTAGTTATTACAACATCCACGAATTTCGAAGCAGACAGTTCAAAATTTCCCTTCTCAATTCACAAGTACTTATTCGGTTGTTTGTGCATAAAGGGTTGGATTACAATGTAAAGTTGTATTCAAGATACGTTTTCAATGCAATTCTTCAATGGAATTCTTAAGAAATTATTAACAATTATCAATAATAGTTAATTAACTATAATTCTTAATAATTCTTAAGAATTAAATGAGAATATTTTCAGAGAAAAAACAAAATTTTAGTATATCTCGTGATATAAATTCCTTGTAGATGAGACGCTTTGAAGGTGATATGCACTCTGACTTGGCAAACGTAAATCTCAGCTGAGTAACAGTAGAATGATAAAAAGTAACTGTGTACTGACGCCTTTAAATTACTGCGTTCTCTGTTATCCCAAAATGTTGTTGCATTAAAGCTCAAACCAGCGAGGACCAGTTTTTTAAGTTAAAGGATTTAGATGCATTTTTGCAACTGTGTTTATGATTACACTGTCACTCTGATAACGAATTGTGTGCATTAAACATTTTCGTCTTTACTTTTTCTGATTTCATTATAAACAGCACACCACTAATAAAGACTCAAATTCCCTGGTAATCCTTTGTACTACAAAACTATAAATACAAATTCTATTGACTGTGAATTTAAATACTAAAGCTGTTACTGCTGTACTACACAATATGCAAATATGTTATACACACGTATTAGTGAAGCCATACTGTACCTACACTTTACATTTAGATTTACTTCCTTGCATGTAACTGTATACTGTGTACAAATATAAATAGCAAATCGCATGTAATGTATAATAAACATGTAAAGGTATAGGAAGGATGTAGTCAAGTGTGAGTTAATAAGGCGAATTCCTTGAGTGTTTCGTATTTTCACTTTGCACTTGTTATTTCTTTCTGTCTTTATAGTTTATGTTTTGCATTCCATTTTCCTCCATTACTTACTTCAACTTCTTCGTGCTGCAGGGATGATGTTAGGAAACTATTTCGGTAGTTCCTCTATAGTCGAAACTTTTAAAGTGAGGTATAATAATGGAAATACAAGACACACGCTCTAAGCAGTGTACGATACTGTAGTGTAGTATTTGTGTGTAATAATCTATGGTAGTTTTAGTCGTATGTTGAGTAATAATATTGTTGATAGTTGTATGAGATAAAAAGAAGAGAGTGAAGAGATAAATATAGAAGATAGACATACCTTATTATTTTTGTTTTTGTCACTTCGTTTGGGACAGTCGGCTATGAGGTGCTCATCTGACTTGCAGTTGTGACAACGCTTTGGCTGGGGTCCCAAATTACATTTTGAAGCGATGTGGTGAGCCAAGTCGCCGCAATTGTAACACCTTACAAATACGTTAACCCCTCTTGTTATATAATACACCCACATTTGACAATTATAAGTATGAAATAGCTCAACAACTTCTACACAGCTAAATTATTTATTTATAACAACTACAATTCATTCTTCTACATTTAATTGAGATTGCTACACTCACAGAGTTTTGATTAAGGATTTTTGTAATATTTATTATACTGGAAAGAGCGTAGTAGATATTGATAAAAACACTTTGAAATAATTTTAAAGTGTATTTTATGGAGGGTGGATGGAAATACCTGATTTTCTTAAGCTTTTTCTTGGGCATGGGGCGTCTATGAGATCCTCTACATTCATTTCCATCAGGGCCTGTGACTACAGTCGCCTCAAGACCTTTATCAGACTCTTTGCACTCAAATTCCACTTCTTCTTCATCACCCAAACTGCGAAAACCCGTCATTTGAATCACACTCTGAAAATTAAAATAACATTTCGTTGCTTTCATTGTGTTACTCAATACAATTAATGCATGTTTTAGTCATTGGAACTATACAGAAAGGTACATCTCTATTATCACATGGAAAACTCGAAAAAACATTTACACTATAACTAAATAAAAATATGTAATCATTTTCACCTAAAAAGTAGGTACAGTGTATAATACTAATAATTTATGCATGACTACTATGTAATATTGCTACACATAATATATTTCATGTGTAGCAATCATTTAAAATGTTTTGAGTATACCTATAGGTAAGCAGAGTATGTAATATTACATCTGAGTCTTTGTGTGACATCATAATTAATATTTTATGTTAATATTTGCACTAATCTAAATGGATCTAACAACGGAATAAATTTTATCGTGTACTTTTAAAGTGGTAATTATGTTTATGTACAGACTAAACTTTTCCCCATATCTCATTTATACTTGCTATTTCTTATTATTTATTAAATTCAACTAGCAAGTTTTATACAATGATGGGTAGTACCTTCTTTTATAAGTCTGTGCGGTATCCCTTTGTAGACCAAAGATCATATTATATATACTTACATGTTTATATGCTCATAATATCATATATTTATATAAATGTGAATAACAACTAATGTATATATAGGTGCATGTAGTCACTAGACAGCTATGTATTCGATGACAGACGTAAAAGAACTGTACACGCGTGTTATTAGTGGATGCATTGAAGTTATCTGTTTCTACTCTTCTGTCGCTTTTGTATGAACTGAATACTACACATACAGTAGTAATCGTACTCTGCTTGACTGGCAGACTGATTGTTTATGACACGTGGGTAATAATACTCTAAGGGTTTACGTATAGTATCGTATCAGTATTGTATTCTATCTATCCATACATGTATACCTTAAGGGCAAATCCTTGAGTATAATAATATTAGTACTAATACAGTACAGTTGAACCTTATAGAAATATGGATATTGCTTGCGCGTAACGGTACCTACGGGTACCTACTGTAGTGGCTTGTAAATACCAGAAGTCCTTATGTTATATTCTTATAACTTCGAATGTATTGAATTTGGGAATAGAATTGAGACTACTATAGGAAAAGAGGGATATTTTATTATTTTGAAGGTTTGAAGGTAGCTATTCCTATGCGCACTTTGGCCATGCATTAGGGTTCTTCTAACTGAATCCCTCATTCTAATTCTCTCTCCCTGTTCATTCTACTGTTCTCGGGCAAATAAGTCTAAATGAAGGGCCCTCCATGAGCATGTTTGGTTCAACACCCTCTTCCATTGTCACTCACCAATGATTCTCTCCCTTTGCATATTATTCACAATATATTTACATTTTCCTTCCATCAAATATGTTTCTCGTTCATACTACTGCAAAACAAAACTATTATAGCTCTAACAAAACTGTAAGCTACTGGTCACATTGGTCAGAAAAACTTACTGTATATTTTACACTTATTTCTAGAATTTTGTATTCTAGCTCCCAACACATTCACTAAATTAATTCGAACCGTTGTCCGCTTAAGTAAATGTGTATAAAAAACTTGCAATTAGATTTACTGAATTAATGTAAGAAGCGTAACCAATAAAGGTAGTTTTACTTTCCATTAAACCAACAATGTATTAGTATTAGTAGTATACACATAGATATTAATGAAAAACTGAGCTTAAATAAATGCATTAAGGTGACACTGCCGTACAGATGATAATAAACCAGAAAAAATCAAATATCTCTTAGCCGGAAACTTGTTAAGAAG